>VXBU01011289.1:250750-268112 GCA_013400315.1 Bombycilla garrulus | reverse complement strand
TTGTAGTTTTTTAGAAAAGGAAAGTTGGGGGTTTTTTATTTCAAATACATCCAGCCTGTATTTTCATTGCATCAACCCAGTAACAACTACTCCCCAGCTAAATGCTGTATTATAGTACAATATATATATATTATTTTTTTTAAATAGCCAAGGGAAGGAAATATAAATTAAAAATTACAGTGTCAGCATGAAAAAAAGAGGATATAAACTAGTTTAGTACCGCCTCACNACAAAATAGGTAGTTATTCTCTCAGTTAATATGACTACTTACATACTTATATTCAAGATATTACCTAAGAATTGGTCAGATTGGAGCCCAAATCCCACTTTAATATGATTCCAAGAATCACCACTGACTTTAGAGAGATCTTTGGGTACAGATATGCCACGGATGACACCCAGCACTTTATACTCAAAAGCCAATTATGGAAGACAAAATAAAAAAGATTCAAAAGTTAAAATATCTCAGTCGTGGTATAAAATAAACACAATGCTATCATAACCATGTACATTAAGTTTATTTATTGGGTGATTTTTTCAGTGTCTTATATTTGGTAATCTAAAACATGGCAAGAATTGAATTATAACTTTAGAAATACAGCTCTATCAGGCTTGGATCTGGATTCAGTTTTAAATATTGACGACATTTCATTTCTATTTTTATACTTTTTACTTCTTTGCACTTTTTTATTTTTTTAGAACAGGAAAGTTGGGGGTTTTTTATTTCAAATACATCCAGCCTGTATTTTCATTGCATCAACCCAGTAACAACTACTCCCCAGCTAAATGCTGTATTATAGTACAATATATATATATTATTTTTTTTAAATAGCCAAGGGAAGGAAATATAAATTAAAAATTACAGTGTCAGCATGAAAAAAAGAGGATATAAACTAGTTTAGTACCGCCTCACATAGATATGTTCTGGAGTTTATATATATATATAGTCATAAATGTATNTAGTCATAAATGTATTGATGAATACAAAAAGAAGAAAAAGAGCACAATCAAAGTATTACGATTTTGAACAAGCTTTTAAAATTAACATTTTATTAAAAACCTGCACTATTTCTAACTAAAAGCTTGGTTCGCTTATAAAAAGTTTACTGAGATTGCTTTCAATAACAAGGAACTGGATTTGGTAATGAATAATACCCCTTCTAATCCTTACATTTCCTTCTCTGATAGGAGCCTAGAATCAAAAAACCTGCAGAGTTGATTACGGTCAGAGGCAGAAACTCTGCAGGAGATCAGTGCTGCCAGGTCAAGTCATATGATGAAGCCAGAACAATTTCTCTTCCATATCTAGGCAGCATGAAGTGACTGAAAGCTCATTTTGCCTCCATTCACCCTTAATGGGTCTTTCATGTCCCATTGGGAGCATTAAAAGCACTCCTCAAATCAAAACAAAGCAAAACTCACACCACATTGCAGTTTAAACTTGATTAGGAATTAAATGAAAGGTAATATTCACCGATATGCACCTGTGAGTCAAAGTTCACCTGCTATGCGGATATGAACAAGGCCAGGGTCATCTGTTCCATCCTGTGTACCCATGGCTGTTTGGGATGACTCTTTAAGTAGGTATTTATTGGTAAAATTCTGGAACAACTGTCTGGGTCAATATTGTTACAGAGAAAAAAGTACTAAATCAACTAAATAAAATAAGTGTCCCTTCCAACAGTCTATGTTTTTAGAAATTAGTGTTTCAAGCAGCCTCTGAAAGGGGTTCAGCTAGAGCAGCTGGATAAAAGAGTGAAAATTCCATTTTCCTAATGGTGTGCTCAATATGTAACTTCTGCTAATCACAATTGTCCTCAAAATCTTATTTCAGTCAGTTAAAAAGATTCACTCTAATTTACTTTTTGAAGATTTTTCTTAACTGTGAACTCTTTTTTTTTTCCTTTCATACCCAAATTCTCTCCAACTTTTAAACTACTTATTAAAATGCTGACACAAGAACTGAAAGCAGTGTTCTAGGCTCGTTTTCAGCAATTCTATGAACAGATGTAAAATCGCCTTCTTATATTTTATGCTCTTTGTTACAGACTATTTAATCATTACAGAGGGAAAACAGCACACAGATTCAGAGGTGAAAAACATGATTACTTCCCAGAAGTAAATGGAATGTGAGGTTGAAGACACTTTATCTGCTTCTGTCTTCCTGCTGTCAGAGGCCTGGCTGTAGGTAAAAGGCTGCCTTGTGGTTTTGATTGCCTGTCCGCTTACTTCCTTACAGAGAGTAAAGTCAATTTTAGAGACATTTTAATCCAAATGCTATAAGCAATCATTTCCTTGACATAGCAAATAGTAGTTACCTCTGAACTTCACTCATACCAACTAGCAGCAATCTATAATTTCTGTTCTGAATCACTCCCTGCAGATACAGCCCTGATTCTGTAGAAAAGACCTCAGCCCCTTGTTCCTGGTTCATTCATGGACTTTTGACTGAATTCAAGCCTCTTTTGTTTTCTGCTTCCCAGACATTTCAGATGATTAGCTCGTCTTTGTAATTTACCAGTATTTGCCAGCATTTTTGTGTTATCTGCCTGTAGCATTAGCAGTGATTTGTTGACCAGAATAAATACATCCTTAAAAAAAATGTCATTACCATATCTGTGGGGTTTTTTTAAGTTTTTTTACATTTTTTCTCATATTTGGAAAGTTCCTGATGTACTAAGTACATAAAATAATTATTTTACTGGTTGCAAGTGTTATGTTTGCCCATATGTAATAGGAGCTTGCCAGTATCATGGGCTGGTTCCATGGCAACATCATAAGGGGATTAAAAGAGTAATCTGAGAGTGAAGTCAATATTATTTGTGTTAGCAAATAATCATTAGAAGCTTTAATGTTGTTTTACACCGGCTGAATAGTACAAAGAATGTGTCTCTGAAACCCAAGTGTCACAAACAATTCTTCTGTTCTTCCAGAAGAGATGCTCTCTTCACTCCTGTGCTTTCTCTTCAGCCTCTGTTTAGTTGCCACTCTGGAAGTGCCCACATGATCCCATTTTAAACGAGGCCAGGCCCTGCTGCACTTTGGTTTGCTGTGTACACAGCAGCACGTTACATCTGCACAGCACAGAGCACAGGCTGCAGTCTGCCCCTGTGCTTTCTCCACAAGCTCTGCTGATCATTTACCTTGGTACTCTGCAGTGCTTCTCTGTCCTTTCAGAATATTCTCCTTTGATCTGTGGGCCAGTCAACATCTTGCATTAGATATCTGAGTCTGCCAATCTGCTATTGATTCTAAAAGATGTGATCATGCATTAGCTGTATTATAAATGACAAAATTACAAATATCCACCCATATGATCAGTTCCAGACTACTTAACGTGGCTGTAATCATCGTCCTTTAAAAAAAATTAAATCATTAATCTGCTAGGCCATCTGTGCATACTCTGAACGATCCTCAAGCTGTTTTTTGTTAGTTACGTAGTTTTGAGAAATTGGAATTTTACCATTTTTGGAGAAGAGAGGTTGCACTGTGAAATCCATAAACAGTAATAAAAAAAGATTTGGTATTAGTTAAATAATTTAATTTTTCCTCTCTAAATTCAGCATCTAACTCATCATGACTAAGATGATTGTACTGTTAAATGCCACATGGAAGGCATTTCAAAAATCTACCCAGTACTAACTACAACCATTTTTCAGTCTGGGTGACAAAAATCACATCATATAAATTTAGTCTTTGAAAGTAAGCCATGCACCTTTTATGAAGGACTTTTATCCGAAATGCTAGAAATTTTAAAGGAAATTAATCATCTTAATTTCTTAAATTAATAGGTGCAAGATTTATTCTTAAATCATGGATACTCCTTTCTAATTAAATTCAAATGTGTTTAATGCATCTCAGGAGTGTTAAGATAATAAGTAGTCCTTTTCTGGAACTTAACACCCTCGATCCCTGTCAATAATTATATTGGGTGACTAATAAAATACGATGCCAGGCATTTTTTAAATCTTTCTCTTCCTCCTCTGTCTCATTAGCAAAATGAATAGGTTTGCTCCACAGGCACCACCTAATCTAGAGAATTCAATGTTGTTCAAGGACACAGCAAATAAATTTCAGCAGGTATTCCTTCCTGCAACAGTCATATATAAAATGCACCTCTACAGCATCTGCCAGTTGCTTGTTGCTGTATAAGATTATTGCCATTGTAAAAGCCACCAAAGGCTGGAAAACCAAAAAGGTCTGTCAGGTGTGATCTCCTGACTAGGAGAACTTTGTGCAGTTGTCCCATCAAAGACTACACTCCTCATACAGCTCCAGTGTCCAGTAATTGGTCCACAGAAGACATGGCACTCATTCATTCCACCAGTGGTCTATCAGAAAATGCTGACATCAAGAGAGTAAGTAATTTTATAACATAAGACAATACTTATTTTCAGAAACTGGACTCAGCTCTAGCAGGCCTTTTAACAGAAATCATGCCATTAATGTGAAATTAGCTAATTTGTTCTTGAGAGTTTAATTTCCTTTCTCAAGTAGACATTACATTACAGTAATTACACCTGCAAGGAAGAAAAAAAAATGGCAGGATCCTCAGTCCCTGGGATGATATATAGTCCTCTGGCCCTCATATAAAAGCAAAAGCCATCTCCAGTCACCTGGGTATATCTAAGTATTTGAATGGAGGACTCCAGAGATTTCATTTCACTTGAAGGTGGGAGGACAGAACAAGGAATAGGTTGTGATTCATCCAACTCTTTAAAATATTTTCATCTTTCTAATTTTAGGTCCCATACGTCATAAATTAAACTCAAATGATACCCATCCTGCCTGTGATTGCAACTGCAGAGTTCCTGCATGCTGATACTCCATCTCTGCCTATGCTACAAGGCATATATGTGATACCTGACCACATTTTACACGTGTGTGTCACACAGAATCCCAGAATCTTTTGAATTGAAAGGCACGCATAGGGATTGACAAGCCCAACTCCCTGCTCCTTGCAGGACTACCTGGAACTAAACCATGTGACCAAGAGCAATGTGCAGATAGTCTCTGACTCTGACAAGGTTAGTGCCATGACCACTTCTCTGGGAAGCCAGTCACCAATCACCTCTCAGTGGAGAACCTTTTCCTAACTGAAGTCTGATCTGAACTTCCCCTAACACAGCCTTATCCTATTCCATAAGGCACCCCTTTGAAAATCATTATCACACTGTTCTCCTTTATTTTTTCCCCCCACTTTCTTGAGTTGTAGCCCTTGGACTGGACAAGAGGAAAGGTCAATCTACACAACATACAGAAAAGCATGTGGCTGTCCTACAAAATCTCTGAATTCAAGATTTGTCTGAAGCCTACTGTCTGCATACTTCATCTTACTCTGAGAGTAATCACCTATTTAAATTGTAGAAATAGTACAAAGTCAACCAAATTTCATAGGATGCATTCATACTGTTTTACATCATGTGTGTTAATACCTCAAAACTTACTTGCTTTTACAGAAACAATATTTTTTTGAATTGTTTTTAATTTGCCAATAGCTAAACATAGATTAAAAGGGTGTGTTAAAAGTCACTATAAGGCAAATGGGAAAACCAGCATACAAAAGGGTCTCTTCATGCTGAATATTAAAAACAATCAACCATGGGAAATAACTCTGCGGTTTGTAGTCACTGGTAAAGTATTGCAGAGGATGCAGTTTTCATTGCAGAACCATTAATGCTGCATAGCATATGACAGCTTTGCTATTTATGCAGTCATGTCTGTGCTGTTTCTGCAGTCTGAAAGCCCATTTCTGTAACCCACACTCTGTCCTGTCATCACTGGGGGTATCCAAGTGCCAGTACTCCGGGCAGATGCTAACCTGGCATCACATCCACCTTTAAATCCTAGCACACAGCACCCCTTGGTCCATTTATAGTCACCTGCCCCAAAATTAGCATAATTGGAATATACTTTCAGACCTGTTTGCTGTCTCATTGTGTATTAACACCTGAGTATCATCAACAAAGTAAGAAAACAACCTGCCTCTCTCAGACAGATCTTCTCCCTACTTCAGCTCTGTTACCTAAGTGATATTTAGTCTGAAATGCATTCAGGCTGCTAGCAAATCTGTTAGGGAATTAATTCTTGAACATTGCTCTTGTCCTAAATAACACTATGGGCTATGACATACATTTGGATTTTTTTGTTGTAGTGACAGAGATAGCACATATCATAGAGATAGCACAGATGATAGCCAGTGAGCTCATCATCTTTCCAGGTTCTCTTTACCCCACAGCCCACAGTAAAACACCAGCAGCCCTCTGGTGAGATGAAATTACAGCCATACTCCTTGCCTTCCTCTGTCTTGTAGCCCCACCACTGACTCCCATATTTTATACCATCACCACACAGCAGGATCTGCTGATGCATCCCTTCATGTGTTCTCACTGGACCTTGAGTCATGCCAGGCTTGAGGGAACATTAGCCTTCCTGTCAAACAGCTCTGCAGGAAGTCACAGATTCCTTCTCTGGGGCCTAAAGCACCTTATAGAATATCTGAATCAAAAACTATTTTGTCTATTCAAATTCTAAAAGTTTTCACATAATTTGGCACTGAATTAATTCTGCAGCAGACACTGTACAATTCCACGTTCCCTACATGTAATTGATTTTTATATTACTGCAGGCTAATAATCTCCATGGAGCCTCTGAAAAACCCAAGTGAGGATTTCATTTGAGCATTTTGTAAAAGCACTCAAGCAAGCACTTCCCGGGCTGTAGTGCTGATCCTGTCCAGTTCTGTTCTTGTTCCATTTATTCCCACTACCCCTCAGCAGCACTGACACAGCCATACGTGACTGATCAGACCTGGGGAAAATAACTGAGCAAAAATAAAAAAGTTAATCAGAATGAATTCTCTGAGACAGTTCATTCTGCATTCACACAGAATGGAGTGATAAACCAAGTGATATAAACTGAGCAAAGGGAGCTACTTCAGCCATCACTGTTGCAGAGATAAATGCTTGTGAGCTACAGCATACACTCAAAGTGGTTGAGTGATTGTGTGAGTCACAAGTGATGCTGTACAATCACAAATGTGTTTTTCTGTTTGGCCAATGCCATTCGTAATACTGAGAGCAACAGAAAATGTGAGAAATTGTATTGTCCTTTTGCTCTGTAATCACAAACCTCAGTTATGAGTCAAGATATAACTATGGACCAATAATTTTCAGACAGTTCTTCCTGCCCTGGGCTATGGAATAAGAAATACATATGCAGAATACCAGCAGGACAAGTTTATTGCATTTTTTAAGAGTTCAAAGATTCACTCATGCGGTAGATTTTAAAGTGTACATTTTCAAATAATTGAATGAATTTATACATTGTATGCATACTTACACATACTGTGGGTCTATGTATTTATGTATCTATGTGTGGTGTGTGTACTTATTTTTATTTAAAATTCTCCAAAATATAGTTACTCTGCTATAGTATTAAAATAAGGTTGAACAGAAGAGATCATTGGGTAGTGTCCTCTAGAGAATTTCTTTACAAGCGCCAAATTACATAATTTGTATGCTGAGTTAACTTCGAGAAAGGTATGGGTATGAGTTTTTTTGGGGTCTTGGGGTTTTTTTACAAAATCATGATCTAGTGACTTTTCTGAAAATGGTATTTTTACCTTTACAGTGAAGCACCAGCTTATATTATTCTTTCATGTGAGTTTCTGTGAGTATATATGTGAAAAAAAAAAGTTAATTACTGTTGGAGGGCCTCTTTAGCTTATCATTTTGTTATGCAGTGCCTCTTCAGCTTATCATTTTATTCTCCAGTTTATATTTTATTTCCATAAGAGAAGCATTGAAGTTTGTGCCCCAAATAAATTATTTATTTAAAAATGGATAAAATATTTAAATATCAGCTTAATATAAGAAATAATAAGCTAAAGTGTTTTAAACTGAAAAAATTATTATAGACAAATCTGAAATATACACAAACTAAAGCATTTTCTTAGTTACCTTCCCCTGTTAGATGCATCACTGCATGCACAAAGTCATGTAGCTCAAATCAATGTCTTCACTTAAATTACGCTCTGGAAAAAAATGGGAGTTTTGACTACATAGAAGTATAATAAGAATTCCACAATGTGACCTATAGTTTTTACTGAAATAAATTAATGGATGGCATGCAGATGCCAAGATCAAACAGAGTAATAACAAAACATTAGTAAGCACTTTTAGTGTAATTAAATTTTTGATGTATTACAATTTTTAGTGCGTAATTATTTTTGAAGGAACTGGAAAGTAATACTGGATCACACCCTTATTCAATCTAGTTACTAAAGAATAAAGTGTGGGGATACTTTTAAATTCTATTGCAGAATAATGGTGTATTGTCCATCACAGATAATGATGGCAAGGTTTTTCTCATCTGATAATCACTCATAGTGATTACCTAATAAAAGGACAATCCCTGGTACTGCAAGAACCTCTGGTCAGTGCAGAATGTAAGCAAGCATTAAGATGTGCTATATAAAGCATCTCAGCTTGCAAGTGACCTTGAATCTGCTTCCTTATTGCTGGAGGTTGGGATTGTTCCATGGCTATGTTCCCAGTCTGCATCAAGAGCCTGCTGATAACATCAATCTTACACACGAGTCTCTAAAACTATTTTTGATGTTGGCCTTGAACAAGTCTAATAATTTCACTTAATCACCTCTGTTTCTACACAAAACCTGGAATCTAGGCCGACTTCTAATTTTTCATTCTTGTGAAATCCGGTTTTCTGTCTGCCATCAAATATCTGGACTCATAATTAGCTAAAATATGTCAAATGCCCTGTGACTCCCAGCCATCTTTATTGTATAGAAGTTCACTTTCAGCTAAGAGTAGAATAAATTCTGTTTGACTGAGAGGTCAGTCCTCAGGAAGAAAAATGGGAAGTGTGTTCATTCGCATATTCAAACATGCAAATTGAATGCATCCAATTTGCATTATTTGTCTCCTAATGAGACTGACCTTTCCTGCTGATGGGAAAAAGCAATTGAAATTAGGCATGTGGAAGGTATGGAAAATTCGAAATTCCAGCTCTTTAACAAAACAGGTCAACTGCTTGATCCTGTGAGTTAAAAACAGTCAATGTCATTTTGAACCCCAAATCCCAGTGCTCTCTCATCTTTAGGGCATCCAGATTAGGTTCAGTATCTGAATTTTGCTACTCAGATATATCTCTATTAACACTTCTTGCCTAGCACAACTTCCCCTTCACCATCCTGTATGAAGAATATCTAAACAGTTCTCCCACCACTAATGGGGCTCATGTTAACACCGCAACATCTTTATAGTTAATTTGCACAACAAAATGTGAAGGTGTAAAATTCAAAGATCAAGTGACCTGCCTGAGGCTTCAAGGAGGATGTTACTACATCAGGGCTGAAACTCAGTTACATCTGGTCTTTGGTACTGTGTAGATCAAGTTTCGTTCAATATCCAAATTGAAACAGAAAGAAGCCACGATCAATTTACCAAGAAAAGTAACGTTAAGATCACATAGCTGGTGTTGTTCTCCTTCAGTGAATGCCAGAGAAGAAAACAAGTCCTGCATATGGGCAGCTCATCCATAGACAGATATCACCACCACTACTAGTGCATTAATATGCACTACCTTCTCAACTAGGAAAAGGGAGAAAAATACATATGGTCAAATTGCTGATATGCTTCTCTTCCTTTCAAGCTTCCTCTTTCATCTGCAGAGCTCAAAACAGGCAGAAGTGTCACCACAAAGCTAACAGATCTTAGAAGTGAAAACACTTGTGCAAGATTCAAGACTTACTAAAGAGCTCAGAATTCAAACCAATACCTTGACATGCCTTAGAAGCAAGGGCACAGTTATTTATTCTTGTTATTGTTTCTTCTTCATTAGGAGGCTGCAGGAGTCCCCCATCAGGGACCAGGGCCCCACATTGTGAGGATTTATTTAAACACTTAATGAGAAAAATCACACCTGCAGTTAAGAATTTACAGCTGCAATTACAAGATGAAGAATAAAACTGTCTCTACAGTTGATTTCTGTAATCATAAAATTCTAAATTATACTAACATGTGCCTCGTTTCAAGTGTGTATTTTCCCATGATTACTGAGAGGAATAGGATGCTGTAAGCTTAACACTGCCATTCTGGAAGTGCATCCAGACAAATGTGTGTTGTCCTATAAATAGATTTTTTACCTTTGCCACCAGTAAACAAGGAGAAATTTCCACTGAGGAAACACAAATTCAAGCTGTGCAGACTCAGCCAGCTCCCTAGGTACACGCATAGAGTTATGTAGGCTTTATTCTTTATATTAACTTATTTGTTAGCCTGCTTTGCCTTTTAGAAAATTATTCAGGAGAGCAGAGAAGACAAACCCTTTTATGATAATGTAATTACACAAAAAAAGGGTTTTGTAATTGTTCCTGTTTTCACCTGTGTTTCAAAACCTGCTTCAGATTGGGCAACAGAAGGGCCAGCTGTAGCTGTTGAATAATGCATTATCCCTTAAAGCAGCATGGGAAATAACTCAGACACAGTAATTTCTGTAATCTGCTAATAGTGTAGTTTCATAACTGATTTTGAGTGATCTTGCTCTGTGCTGCTGCTGAAAGTTTTCTTCCCTTTCCCACAGCTAGCTACCTCTTTGTGTAGCTGAATCACAACATTAAACCAGTCCAATTTAAAAATTTATTAGTTCAATTCTGATCAAATCTTGAATTTGGTGCATTATGCCCGTGACTTCTGGTGTTAACATCTAGAAATGCATATACCTGGACAAATTCGTGGCAGACTGAGGTTGACCTAAAGTAGCTACAAAACTGCAGGTTTGAAAGATGGCAACCACTTGAAAGGGAAGTCATCAAGTGAAGGAGTAGATTAGGGTGGTATCTTGTTTTAGACACTGCCAAACACAAACTGAGTAAACACGGGGTTACTTAAGGTCCATGACCTTTGCATGAGTCACCTAATGAGGTATCTCCAAGGCCATTGCCTGCAGTTAAGCCAGTCATGGAAGGAGGCAGCCTTCTCCTCGGGCTAAGGGAGTCTAAGGCACTGATTGTCCTGTCCTGATGCAGAAACCTAAGATGAATCAGATGAGGATTTTTTTTTCTAAAAGTCATTATTTCTCTTGGTTTGGATATAAACAGAGAGCAGGGAGCAGTCTGTAGATGTCTGTAGATGTCTGTCTAAACTGAAGGAGAAGACCTCTGTTGTCAGTCAGGCTTCGATCAGTGTGGCTATTTCAAAATGCTTTGAAGAAGAGTCTGTAAATAGAGATGTGGCAGGCACAGTCAGTCCACTGCTGCACCCTACTTATGGTCATGTAAGTAGAGCTCCTGATCAGGAACTGTACCTTAAATCAATACTATATTATACATAATAACATCATGCTTTATGAGAACTGGGATTAAAATATAGAATGGCAGTCAAAATCTATAAATTTATATGATTGTTTCAGTACAAGGTTGCTGACACCCTGGGGAGACCTCCAAATGTTTCATTCTATATTTGGCTCAGACATACACATCATATTTTGCACGTGTAGCTAAGCCTCAGAAGAAATGCAGTAAGACTTTTCTTAATAGCTGGGAGCATACCCACTGAGCTGAAAAAGATGCTGGAGGTTGTCTCTGGAAACAATCACCTTACACCACGTACCAGAGACAGGGGATGAACAGCAGCACTGCACACTGCCGCTGCTGTCACTGCTTCTGTGTCAGCGGCACAGCACATACTCTTCTCACTGTCTTCACTCCTGTAAGTAAACAAACAAACAAACAAACAGGTAAAAGGTGACTTTACCAAAGTAACAGTAATCAGAGAATTTGTTCGTTGAATTCACTCTTCCCAGGTATTTATTCTGAAGTGTCACTCTTAAGTAGTCTTTTTCTAAAGTTGCATTGTCAGAATTAAAGAAATAGCTAATAAAGACTGATCCTCAGGGAACAGAATTCCAACTGGGATGTTAAAGCTAAGTAATTAACAACAAAGGAGAAAGAACAAAGGGAAAAGGATCCCTTGGTATGTATGTACAGGTTTTTGATGAAAACTGCCTTCTAAATGACAACACGAATGTTCATTAGATAAGGCTGATGTTTAGCACTAAGTCTCCCACAGAGACAATTCTTGGCACAGAAGCTTTGATTATATAAATTTTGTGGGAAAAATGCAAAGTGCCATAATGTGGGACTTTGATCAACGGTACTATTCTGATTTACAATTGTTTTTTTCTAAACTATGATGGGCACAAAACACTAATTTAAAAGCTCATTTTAGCTGCAATTTACCTCTTCCTTTTAATATAAGAAAGTAATCTGATTGCATTTTTTTCAGTCATCCTTTGTGGCCCACATTAGATAATTTCCTTATAGTTTAAAACTAAAAATGCTAATGGATTGGGGAAATGGGTTTCTGCTTTCACTCAGCATATCTGTCTTTTTTATGCTTGTCTTTTGGATCATTTATCTAAATAATAACCTTTAGTACCCACTCCTTCCTTCCAATGAACTAAAAGATATTAATGATTAAAATCAGTGAATATGCATCTTTTCTCTACTTGAGTTTTGCCAGATGAGGTTTCAACTTTCATCTTCTGCTTTTTTTGGAGGAGAGGGGGAAAGCTACAGACATCCTTGTGTGAAATACTCATGGTTACTTTCTAATTTGTCTCAATCAAACAGTCTAAGTGAGCTTAAACTAATGGTATATCTCTTTTAAGGAGTATCACCAGCAAGCACTGACTCAAATGGCATTGACTTCAGGGACTAAAAGAGAGAAATTGCATTGAAAACTCAGCAAACAGCTTTCAGTCAGCAAATCAGCTGGGACTGATTTGCCCAGAGAAGCCCCAGAGAAGAGGGAGGAACTGCGCCTCAAGGGGAGGTGCTGTGGGTGGAACTTCCTCTGCAGACTAACCTGGAGATACAGAAGGATACACTTGTGTGGCTTTAGTCTCAGAATGATGGAAGGAAACTCATTTTGTACAAAGGCAGCAGAGAGAAGATAAATGACCAGCCCAAGGTCGGGTACAAAGATGATGAAAGTGTGGGAGAAAGTGCCAGAACAGATATTTTACTAGACACTTTGTGTAGTCAGTTTTCTTCATGCCTGGCTAAGCTGTCTACAGACTGAGACTGCAGGAATTGCTTAGCACATACACCCTGGGAAAAAAAAAACAACAAACAAACAAACAAAACCACTACCAAAACCCCAAAACAAATAAAACAAATTAAAACCCCCAACAAACCAACAACCAAAAAAAAACCCCACCAAGATTCTGAGCAACAGGGATGTATCTTTAAAACACTACAGAAACCACTTTCTTCACCTACCAATACCTTCTGCAACAGATAGGACTGAAAAGCATCTGAAGAACCAGCAATTTTATACTGCTTTGAGACTCTGGAAAATGTTTTCCGGAAGAAAAGGGTCCTTCCACAGACAATCTTTCCCAGCAGACAAAATTTCATTTCTGCTGATTCCCAGTGGTGATAGGATAACATGGGGAGAGGCAGTTCCTCCAGCAGATGGATGCTGTGCTGGGTACTAGTAGCAGAGTCACTTGCACTGCTCAGAGGCTTTCAGTGCTTGGGATAAATTCATTCTGGTAGGAAGCTTTTATTCTGTAGAGTCAAAAAAGTCTTTGTATTTAAAGCCATGTACATTAATCAGGCTGTTTTCTCCATTGATGAGAACAAAGAGCCACCCTTATGAGCCCAGTCTAAAAGTATTTCTGGTGCTTAGATATTTCCTGTGGTGATAAATATTCTCAATAGCTGCAAATTGCAAAAGAGCCAGAATCTACCTATGTGCATTATGTAGTCACTAAGGCACATTCTCATGGCAATGTAGGAGGTGATCAGGAGACAATAGCAGACAGGCAGCTAAAGAATTGTATTCTGCTCGTTCTGCTAAGGGCTGGGAAATAATAATCCGTGAATATAAAGTAAGAGGAAAGGAAATCTGTTAACAAATATTATCTCAGCAGGAAGCAACGATTCTATATGAACTTTCATTTCCAGTGAATCATGCCATTATGCTCAATTTCATTGCAAATGGGAAGCCTGCCCTCGTGGCTTGTTCTCTGCTGTGGGATCGCTGTCAAAACAAAAAACAGTTACAAAATGTTCCCTCAATTCCAAATTCCAGTTTGGTAAGTGATGTCCACATGATGCAAAGATCTAAAAGTGAAATCTCTGAAATGGAAACTGGATTTCCTCCCTTTCCTGGTATTTAGACAACACAGGAATGTTGGAAGAGTCCTTGGCAAGAGTTTCTATTTTATTCACATTTTAGACCTTTAGAAGACTGTATTAACCAGTTACTTGAAGCCAAATTGGTAGATGTAAAATAATAAACCACAATATTATGGGATAGGATCTGGAATATTTGTTGTAACGTATTTCTTTTGATATAGCATCACTAGATTTCAATGCTGGATTAGTCTATTGAAGCAGATTGGTAATTCTTTAAATATTACATTGTCTTGAGTATGTTATTTATATTTTGTCTGAAATATTGTTTTAATTATTTGAAATTATTTTTTACTTTAAAAACAGGTAATAATAATTATACCCGTATATTTTTTGGAAAAGTAACATGCCCATTTTCACCCAAATTTGAGATTACGGGTTACAGCAAAATACACGCTCTTCACATTTTGCTTTCTGACATGAATTATTGAAGAAAGCAAATATTGGCATTTTCTCTCTTTGAAGATACATGAAATTTCCCATTATTGGAAAGCTCTCTTGCCCTGAATAACAAATTACATGATGAGACACAAGGAAGATGCAAATCTTAGGGTTCTAAAAGCACCTAATATTTTCTCAAATTATATTCAGCTGAATTTATCTTGCATTCTGGCATGCTGCTGGATTACTGTTATCAATAAATCCATAAATAGGATGCAAAATGCATGTGAACTGTCTGTACAGGAATAAAGAGTGGCCTGGCAATAAATTTCAACATAATATATAGTTTAAAATGTAGCAAAAGGAATGCCTTGACAAATCAATGCAACATATTTTGTCAGTGAAGATGAAAGATTCATTATGCATCAGCCTTGAGAAAGCTGAGTTTCTGAGCCATGGGTCATCTAGGACATATGATGTAATCAGAGAATATGGAAACATGCATAGAAAGACAAAAATAATCTTCTGAGTAATAAAGCCATATTAAATTGTCAGGTAAAATGTAGGTCCTGTGTAGTACTTCATTGTCCAAAAGAGGTCAGGAGTACCATGACAAACAAAATGAAACCTGACTTTCTCCGGATTTCATCCCCACAGCAGGTTCAAGATCAACCCTTTTTCTGAAACTGGGTCATGTGTGCTGGCTTTCATTTGTGTTTTTCTCACGTCTGCTAAGGTACAAGTTCATCTTGAGGCTCTGTACAGCCAAGAAATTCTTTCCTCTTCCCAGTTTTCAATGAAACTTGGGAAAATTCAGTTTTTGGGGAACTGCAGGCATCTGCCAGACATGACTGGCACACACCCAGCAGGCTCCATAATCCTGGAGCACAGCAGAGACTAAAAATAAAACTGACCAATTGGTTTTCCTGCTGACAGCAGCAAACTGCCATGGGATATTTAATTTCCCCTGATCACATGGATGACAGACAAGCTGTCATCAGCTGTGCAGAGCCAGGAGGATGCATGTCTGTGGCAGGGACACAGGCCCCAGCAGTGGCATCACCTTGTCCTGAACCCTGGTGAGGGTGGAAATGTCCCAAGAGAAGTTGGCATCAGTCACAAATCCCAGAAGGGGTCAGGTTGGAAGGGGCCACAGTGGGTCATCTGCTCCAAGCCCCCTGCTCAAGCAGGGTCATCTCAGAGCAGACGACACAGGATTGCATCCAGATGGTTCTGGATTTCCTGCAGTAAGTGAGACTCCACATCCTCTCTGGGCAATCCTTTTCCAGTGCATGGTCACCCACACAACACTTCTTCATCATGTTCAGGTGGAACTTCTGTGCCTGCCCATTGCCTTTCGTGCTATTGCTTCATACCATTGACAAGGGCCTGGTCCATCCTCCTGGCTGGTTCACCCTCCCATAGACATTTATATACATGAATGAGGTCCCCTCTTAGTCATCTCTTTAAGAGGCTGAACAGGCTCTGCTCCCTTAGCCTTTTCTCATAAGACAGATGCTCCTGTCCCTTAATCCTCTTTGTACTCTCCACTGGACTTTCTCCAGGAGCTCCATGTCTCTCTTGTCCTGAGGAGCCCAGAACTTCACTCAGCATTCCAGGTGTGCCTCACAAGGCCTGAGTAGAGAGGCAGCATCACCTTCCTGACCTGCTGGCAATGCTCTTCTGGATGCATTTGAGGATTCCTCGGCTTTCTTGGCCACAAGGACACACTGCTGACTCATGGACAGCTTGTCATCCATCAGCACCCCCAAGTTCCTCTACAGAAGGCCATGGATGTTCGCTCTGGCACACTCGGGAAGAGAAACCTGAGCTTGGCAGTGGCAGGAAGGGGCTTTAAATGTGGGTCTTGACATGTGGAGGAGTGGCCAGGGGTTCGTGTCCCTCAGCTCCTCAAGAGGCATCAGCAAGAGCCCCGTGCCCCATGGGAGCCTTGTGATCATGGACTGTGAAGGACAAATTGCTCCAGTCCCTGGTATAAGAGGGACAAGCCTTGCATTTTCTTTCTGGAGCATGTCTGAAATCGGCCAACAAAGCTGGTGAAGGGTCTGTAGCATAAATCCTACAAGCAGTGGCTGAGGGAGCTGGGGTTGTTTAGCCTGGAGAAAAGGAAGCTCGGGAGAGACCCCATCACTCTACACGCCTGAAAGGAGGGTGTAGCCAGTCGGGGGTCGCGCTCTTCTCACAGGTAAAAAGTGACAGAACGAGAGGACGCAGCCTCAAACTGCAACAGCGGATGTACAGGTTGGACATTAGGAGAAATTTCTTCCCAGAAAGGGTGACTGGAATGGGCTGCCCAGGGAGCTGGTGGAATCCCACTCCCTGGAAGTGTTTTTTTAAACACTGTACTTAATGCCACGGTCTAGTTGTCGTGGTGGTGTTCGGTCATAACTTGGACTCGATGACGTCTTTTCCAACCTAATTTATTCTATGATTCCTACACACATACGTGCAAACGAGAGGATCTTTGCAGACCCAGCGCTTTTGACGCGGCGCTCCAGGGTCCCGTCCCCTCAGAGCTGCAGCCGCCCGCGCCCAGCAGGGGGCGCTGTGCTCGGCATGGCGGCCGCGCGGCGGAAGCGGCAGCCCGGCCCCTGTCCAAGATGGCGGCGCCCAGGCGCGGTGTGGCTGCAAGCGGGATGAAGCGGCGGGCGGCCACCCGCGCCCGTCGCAGCGGGAAACTGGACCGGCTGCGACAGGCGGTGCAGGACTACGTGCAGGCGGCCGGCGGCCAGC
>VXBU01011289.1:228720-250745 GCA_013400315.1 Bombycilla garrulus | reverse complement strand
GGCCGGCGGCCAGCCGCCGCTAGCCCTGCTCAAAGACTCGGAGAGGTACAACCGCAGGAGCCGCAGGGAAGCCAGGAAGGAGAAGCGCAGACTGAAGCGGAGCCGCCGCCGCCGACTCCAACGCGGGGAGCTGGTGGAGGTTCCCACCGTCCCGGCCAAGCCCTCTCCGGCCAAGTCGGCCCCGGCCAAGCCCGCTCCGGCCAAATCGGCTCCTGCCGTCCGCCCCGGAGCCCCGGCTTCTCCCGCCGCTGGAAAGCAGCGGCCCAGGCCGGTGTCGGCACCGGCATTTACAGCCCTTGAGGTCCCCTCGGCCGCCGCAGCCACCTCGGCGCGGAAACGGGCCCTGCTGGAAGCCAACGAGGAGGAGGAGAAGGAGATCCGGCGGCTGGAGCGGCAGCTGGGGCTCGGGAAACGGCGCAAGAAGAAGCAGGAGGGGCCCGCGGCCGAGCGGCTGCCGCAGAGCTTCCTGCGGGACGGGCTGGGCTATGTGCTGGGAGCGCTGGGCACACGGGCCGGGCTCAGCCAGCTGTGCGACAGCAGCGACGAGGAGGAGCAGCAGCAGACCGAGCCGGGGCCGCGGGAGCGCCCGCCGGGCAAGGAGGAGGAGGAGGAAGATGAGGACGAGGAGGATGGTGAAGACGAAGAGGATGATGAGGACGAGGAGGCTCAGGAAGACGCCTCAGACCCCTCCGAGGCGGATGACGTGGAAGGACATTGGGAGAGCGAGAACTCGTCTCCCGAAGACGGCGGGGTGCCGGAGGCCGGCGAGTCCTCAAGCGAGGAGGAGGAGGCAGAGGTAGAATGTTCGCTTCAGATAGCACAGACCTGCTTCCCAAAGCACATCCCGCAACCTGAACACAGAGCGGAGTTGCATCTCCGCTGCTATGCCCAGGTGTTTGCTCTCCAGTCGGGCCACGTGGAGTGTTGTCCTGGTTCAAAACAGCCATGCCCAGTGACAGTGTTGACTTGAGGGCTCTGCCAGGTCCTAGGGACAATTGTTACAGGTGGAGAGGAGAGTTCCCGAGTCAGGCTGGTGGCAGATAATACCCTATAGCACAAGGCATGTGGGAGGTGTGTGTGCAATCCGCAACTAAAAGGAGCTGACCTGGCATTAGAGTGTAACAGTATGATCTGCAGAGAGCTTGTGTTGATAGATTAGCAGCGGTTATGCACTGAAATGTTACTTTCTGAAAGATCTCAGAGGTTCTACCAGTCTTGGTGGAGGAGAGGAGGTCACACAGGTCATTTAGCCTTCATGGGCCTAAACTTAAACTGTCACTGATAAAACTTGAGTAAAACCAGGACTTAAGATGTCAGGTTTTAATGGCCGTAACTTAAAGAAAGTTAGGGAAGAGCAGCTTTGCTGTCGTCAGGTTTGTCATAAAGAGTAATTTTTTTTGCCTGCTTCTTTGTGTTGTTTCTTTGGCATTGATTATTAGATGGTAAGATATATCCTCAACCAAAAGTTTGGTACTTTAATCTTAAATAGAAGTGTATATTCGTATTCAAGTGCTTAAGGTACTGATCTCATCTGATACCTTGTTTTCTTGTTTTCCTTGTAAGACTGATAATCAGAGTGCAACAAAGTATGTTCCTCCTCAAATAAGGAAAGCGCAGGAGACACTCGATGACAAGAAAAGAGAAGAACTGGGAAGACTGAAGAAAATGGTGAATGGCCTCATTAATAGGTAGTGTAATAAAGAAGGGCATTAATCTTTCTGGATCAATGTGACAATGCTCATCATTTAAGCCCAGGCGTCAAGGATGTGACTTTTCTCTTCACAAACTGATTTTAAGTTGGCAATCATGTCTGCTATTGTTAAGAATAATTATCTTTATTGGTATAAATTCTTCAAAATTAGTCATTATAGATGTTGAAAATCTAGAAAAAAAAATTTAAGATTGGGCTGTATTCCACATGGCAGTTGTCTGCAAGTGCTACTTATAATTCACTAAGTGTCAGTTGGAGTATGCTTATTAAAAAAAAAAAAAACTCAGAAGAAAACAGGTTTTGGTTTGTTTTGGGTTTTTTAATAAATTAAATTTCTCCAACACTACAACTGAGGAGGAGCAATCCTTCCTAGGTTAAAGTACTGCAGAATAGAAAAAGTAATTAACATTAATTTATTTCAGTTTTAGAGTATTTTTTAAAATCAGAAATCTATTGGCAATTTTCATCTGTTACCTGCAAAACACAGACTAGAGTTTGTTCAGTCATTTGAAATTTGATATACTATATATGTTAAAAATTAATTATTTTCATACTTAGTTTCTTCAAACACTGTGATGTGCCGCAGTTAAAACTGCTAAAACCTGTCTCTTTTTGTAATAAATCTGTTCAGTGTGGCAGTAAGCAGATTGACAGTGCTTTGTAAATACTATTGCTAACATGTATTTACATGTAATTTTTTTAAAAGTACACTAGAATTAAATGTACTAACTTTTACTTTAGTAAACACATAAAAATACAAAAGGTCCCTTCCAGTCATCTTATCAATCTTTTCTTCTTGAGTCAAACTTGTTTCTCTAAAAAGAATGGTTGTTTGTTGGGTGAACTCAAAACTGTGAAGCCATGTAAGGAGAAGAAAGAGTGAACATTGGATTTTTGTTTCTCCATAGGTTGAGTGAACCAAATTTGTCCTCCATCAGTGGGCAGATGGAAGAGCTGTACATGGCCAACAGCAGAAAGGACATGAATGACACTCTGACAGACGTTCTCATGAGTGCCTGTGTCACTGCAGTTGCCATGCCTGCCAGACTCGTGATGGAGCACGTCCTTCTGGTCAGCATCCTCCATCATAACGTAGGAGTTGAGGTAATTCTTGTACTTGGGACAAATTTAGTATAATAATACATTTTGTAGAGTGTTTTCCTTGACATTTGGTTTGAATTGCCTTGTAGTTTTTAACTATGTGGCACTAGCAAGCATCTTCAGTTGAGTTTTGTCAGTGTTGTCTGGCTTATTTGCAAGGCTTCCACTAGTGAAAGCGTCTAAGTCTGTTGCTTATCTGATTTTATTTCCTCCATGAATTACCACTGGTCAGTTATAAAATCATCATTTTTTCATCAAAATCCTTCTGTACCCAGCAATCAAAAACTTTTAACTTTCAGCTTCTCTGTATCCAGTAATCAAAAGTTCCTAACCTCCAGCTTCTCTTCCCTCTAGTTACACTAATCCTTTTCTGTTCTCATGGATACTGCAAATCTTCAGTGGCATTGAGTAGTTATAACAATTACTCTGGAATATTAAAAATTTCAAAAAGTATGGCCATTTTTTGAGGAGGTTTTGTTTTGTGTTTTTAAGGCTGATGAATGACATGAAATCCCTCTTGCCAAAGCTGATGCCCCTGATGTCAAAGGGAAGATTTTAGCAAATTTCACTGAAATGTCTGTCAGGAAACAGAGTTGTTTCAGCAGTTTGTTCCTATTAGATTGCTCTTTTTTTCTTCCCCGCATGTCTCAATGCAAAAGATGTATTAATGCAAGTTTTTCAGTTTGTCATACTATGGACTGAATGCTGCCTCTGAAACCATATTAAATATCAGGTGGATGCAATTACAGCAGCTTTCTCCATGTAGACTTGGCATTAAACTTTTTTTTTTGTCATTCTTTGCTGCTTCAAAGGCACTTCTGACTGCAAATACAGTATTTCTGTAAAATAAATATACAATTTGCATTACGTGAAAGTGTGATAGTACAGCTGCACTGAGGATGAGGTTGAGCACTGCAGCAGTTGGCCTGTATTTATAAATTTGTGTGGCCATTGGATAGTTAACACCTAAGCTGGTCAAGACTTGCTGAGACCTAGTTTTCTTAAGGTCAGCATATTTTAGCTCAATAATTATTTAGCAGCAATGTATTCATTACCTCCCTGTGTTTTAGAGCCTATAGGCTTTCTAATCCCAGCCTTTAGCATCAGTTCTCTCGTCAGAAATAAATGTATTCCAGAATTTCGTTTCCCAGCTATACCACTGACAAACATCCAGTTATTATCCCCATTTCAAAAGCAGCTTCACCTTTATGCTCAGCAACTGCGAAAATATGATATTTTGGGGATTTTTTCACAATATTATTTTTTATCCTCCTGTTAAGGATTTTGTTCTGGAATGCCAGACTCAGGAATGTGTTTGCTTTTTGACATGCAGCTTTTCCTGGATGAATGACTAGCAGTAATAGCATGCTAGCCTGACAGCTGGAAGGATGCTAATATGTGTCCATGAATGTTATGTAAATAAATGCTGATGTATGTGCACTGTAGGTTCATAATACTTGTTTTTCCTGCACAGGCTTTAAAAGGCAACTGGATGTCAAATATGAGGCTATATAAATCTATGTACATCTATATGTAAATATATTATATATGTATTATATAAATCTATGTAAATAACATAGACTTCTACAAAAATGTCACAGCACTTAGATGTTTGTGTATGTAAATGTAGAACATCCATATTGGTTGAGAGAAGAAACAATATTTCTTTAAAATTAATAGTGGCAGTGACCCAAAAATGAGTTTTACAGATGTCTGTAAAATCTACTTACAGTTAACTGCTGATTTTTTTTCCCCTTAATGGAATTGTTGCCAGGTCGGTGCTCACTTTTTGGAAGCTGTGGTGAAGAAATTTGATGAACTCTGTAAAAGTGATGCTGAAGGGAAAGAATGTGAAAATCTACTTGCCTTGATTGCTCATCTGTATAACTTCCATGTGGTTCATTGCCTGCTGGTTTTTGATATTCTGAAAAAGCTTGTTAGCACTTTCACTGAAAAGGAGATTGAGCTGATTTTGTTTCTTCTGAAAAATGTGGGCTTTTCCTTAAGAAAAGATGATGCATTGGCTTTGAAAGAACTGATCACTGAAGCCCAGAGGAAAGCAAGCACAGCAGAGAAGAAATTCCAGGATCAGACTAGGGTATGTGTTCTAAAAATTTTATATTCTCAGCAGCCTGTACTAAATATTTGGCTACATAGTTTAATTTACAGAAACATTCTATTCAAGTTCTAAATTATCATTGGTGTGACATTCAGTTATTTGCATTCTTCTTGCCTGTCTTTCTGCATTAGTTCTTAGGACACATACACCAAAATGCTGGTGATGGGTGAGACAGGACTGGTTTGTGTCTTATGCAGTGAGCATTTTTTCTGTTTCATGGTAGATACTTCAGAAAATGGTAACTGAGACGTGGTGTTTAGCTGATGAAGCTTGTACACAAATTAATGTAATAGGGGTTAAAGCAAACGTTGTATTTAAATCTTGGTGTATATTGCCAGCTGAGCTGCTTATTCTCACAGAATAGTTATTTCAAAGTACACTCTTACTTGATTTAATAAAGCCACAGCTCAGAATCCACAGAACTGTTTGTTTTCCCAATAGGTTCGATTTATGCTGGAGACCATGCTGGCACTTCGGAACAATGACATGCGCAAGATTCCTGGTTATGATCCTGAACCGGTTGAAAGACTCCGCAAATTGCAGAGAGCACTGGTGAGAACTTTCTTGGCAGGTGTAGCCTTGCTGCTCTTAATCCAGGAGTAATTATTTGTATTGGATGTCAGCTTTCTTGGGGGCTTTTTGTTGGTTTTTGGGGTTTTTTTTTGACAGAATGGGCAGTTTGTCTAGAATAACCGAGTATAAAAGGGGTGAAAATAATTTATCAGTGCAGGATGTGTGTATCAGGATAAGAGGTCAGGCAAAGCAAGCTAAGTAACCTCGTTCTGTAGGATTTGCTCTCTTAAATTTTTTACAGTCCTTCTGATATGCTTCTGGACTCTTGGTGAAAATTCTTATTTTGTTCAGAGTTTAAAATTTTTGTTATTTGAACTGTTCAACATATAAGGCAGTTTGTCATTTTTATATAGTCACAAGTGTTCAAAAGGAAAATCACTAGATTGTAAGATGCTGCAATGTCAGCATCCTCTGAATTCTAATCAAACTTCGTGATTGGAAGATGTCTACTTTTTAGATTAGTATCTCTTTTTTCGTATAAAAAACCCAAGAGCTTTTATAAGTAGATTTATGCAACTTTATGCATTTAAAAAATTATAGCATTTGGTAAATTGTAAATTCTTTTGAGGTTGCTGATTGAAACAAAGGTTGGGGAGAAAACATGAGAAGACCTTTATGGAGATATAAACTTAAATGTTTAAAGTTTTTGTTTAAAATAGTTTTAAGTGACTAAAATATTTGTTGTTTTCTGTAAGAGAAGAGAAAAAAAAGTTTCAAATAAAAGCTTTAGTGTTGGTTTTTATTTTTATTTTGTTCTTTAAGGTTCACAGCAGTGGTTCAGGAAAAGACACTCAGCTCCGTGTGTCCCTGGAGTCTCTCCTCAGTGCTGACCAGGTTGGTCGCTGGTGGATCGTGGGCTCGTCCTGGAGTGGAGCACCAATGATCAGTGATACAAAAAGCCAGGCTCGGCAAAAGCTGCACGTGGGAAAGGTAAATCCAGATTATAAGTCTAAGTGTTTGTGATCTGAAGATTTTTCATACGTGTCAATAAGTTCTTTTCAGAGCCCACCAAAAACACCTTCATGTGCTCTTGTAAGACCAAGCTTTTGGACTGTTCTCAGGTTTTTTAAAACATTGTACTCATGTGCTTCATAAGAGCTGTTACTACAAATATGGCATAGCTTGTTTTTTCTTATCCTGTGAAATTGCTAAGGTGAAAGAAGAGACTTGATTCAACAGTGGATTTGCTAGTAGGAGTTCTGACAGGTTGTGGTGTCTGTCTGTGGCATATATCCAAGCTGATTCCAAAAGTAATGAGATTGAGACAGTCATGGTGAATTACTTATGTTAAAGAAGCATATCTTAATATTAATTGGCTCAATTAAAGTAGATTAAAATGTATTTCTGTAGTTGAAAAAGCTCCTGATGATGCTTGTGCCTCTGGACAAAAGCTCAGGACCTTTGGATTGATGATTCATGGTTTACTGGAGAGCTTCTTTGATGGTGTTATTTAAGGCTGTATAGAAATAGCTTTTTTTTAAAGGCAAACATAAATAAAATAGCATATAACTTTATTTTCAGATGAGTTCAAAAATACTGGAGCTTGCTCGTAAGCTGAGAATGAACACTGATATCAGGAGAAGTATTTTTTGTGTCTTGATGACGAGTGAAGACTTCATGGATGCCTTTGAAAAACTTCTAAAGTAAGTACAGCCTAGTACAGAAATCAGCCCAGAGCTAAAAATGGATTGTAAATACAGCATTTCTGGTCTGGGCTTAAGAACATTCAATTGATAGTGGAATTAAAAGAAGTGCATAGCTAGGGATGCACTTGGGGTAGGAAGAGGGACCAGAAGCCTGGTGTAAGTATTAATGGGGACAGGCAGAACTGACTGGCAGTCAGAGGAAAGGAATAGCCCCTGCTGTTGTCAGTCCTGGCTGTAACTGTGATTTGCAGCATCTTTTGATGTGAGGAGCCTGTCTCCTTTTGCATGGCAGCTATGTATCCCAGCAGAGTGGATGGAAAGCTGCTGCAGACTTGTTTAGCTACAGAGGCAGACCAGATGCCCCTGCAGAACATCTATTGGTTTTTTTGTTGGATTGCTGTGATTTCTGTACTACTGCCACTTCTGTGACTTCTTGCCACCTTGTTAAGCCATCTCTGCCCATACTTACATGACCTGGTAGTGTCCTAGCACCTCCACTTCCCTCTTGCAGAGTTTATTAACTTTGGGTTTACTTCCCATTAAGACCACTTCTCTTACCCCTTGACAAGTAGCTCTTCAGAAGAAGATGTGACCAGGGAAGAGTTCAAACTAAGCTATTCCTTGTGTTTGTCAGAATATTAATTGTAAGTCTGTAGGAGCTGGGAGAGGAGAGATCAGGTCTAAACTTTTTCTGTCTCAGCCTTGTAACTCAAGGGTATTGTCTTACTAGGATGGCATGCAATTATTTAATTTGCTTACCCAACCAAAACAGACTTTGTAATAAAGTCAACTAATATTTGATTAAATGCCACTTCTGCAAAACACAGCTTGGACTTAAGACTGTGATGGAGTCATTCCAATATCTTAATATGGCCTGTTCAATTAAAAGAAATTAGCTGCTGCTGCAGCTCTTGCCAAGACCTGGCAGCTCAATTTGCAAATTGGACTTGACTCTCATCTGTGCTATTTAAGCTAGTACACAAATCTGAATACATACAGGCTTGGCAGAAAATCTCTCTGCAGGCTGCCTGGTGTGTGTTGGTGCTGATGTTTATACAGCAAACTCAAAGAGAGGAATTCTTAAATCTGCCCACATCTGGCAGAGTATAATGGAAAGTACACATAATTGTCAGTGAATGAATTAACTTCAGTGTGAACATGTGTTCCAGAGTGTATGGGAATTTGTATTTCTGTGTTTGATGTCAGTCTCATGAGGAAGAGCATATAAAGAAATATTTTTACTGCTTTTGTTGATTCATCTGCTGCTGGTTCTGTGGCAGAGTTGAGGTGTGGTTAAGAGATAATTTAAACAATTTGAAATCCAGGCTGCTATAGTTTTTCTAGTCCCTTCCCTCCTTACTGCAAAGGAAGGTAATTAGTTTGAAGCCAGAACTGCTCCCTGAAGTGGCTCAGTGATTGTCAGTGAAGAGAGAGGGTGGGAAGCATCACTGGTGACAGAGGAGAGAGTGAGACTGGATCCTCTTCATCAGCTGAAAGGCCACACCTTCTTCACAAATCACAGTTTCACTCAGGAGAGAGAATGAATGCTGCTTAAGTTTGATGGAGAGGCAATTTTTGAAGTAATTTTGTAGACATAAAGAATTTGAGAAACTTCACATCTCAGAAAATACTGAGCCACTCATGAAAGGCTCAGCTATCCTATTGGAGTGAGATGTATAATTCAGGATAGCAAGGATCTACCAAATTGAATGTATCTATTAATTTGAACTGACTTTGGGAAGGGGATTTAAGAGTTGCTGGTTTTGATCTGAAGGCAATGAGAGTCTTGAGCTTCAGGTGATGATAACTAACCTACTTGGAGGCAGGCTTCTGCTGATGACAAATAACCTACTTCAGAGGCAGTTATCCCATTTACAGCAGGATCAAGGTATACAAGTCCATGTGAATACTGTAACTCATGAATAATTGAATCTGTGAGGTGGTTTCACATTCTTTATCAAACAGTATCAGGCTTATGAATCTATACAGGTTTATGGTGAGGCTCAGCCGTGAAAGACAGTCCACACTCTTAAATTTTAGGTGTTTAGGAATTCTAGTTCTGTGAAGAAGTGAAGGTAAGAAGAGAATTAAATATCCAAGTGTTGTCACTTGGTTACAACTCTGGCAGCATGAGTATTTGCTAAATAAGCAAGTCATGATAGGAGTGATGATGAACAAGTAAAAGGAGAGTGTGCCAAACTAGTGATTGCAGTGTAACATCCCAAGTCATCTATTGAATGCAAATCTGATGGCTAAAAACCTGTATACTTGTAAAAAAAACCTTTTGTTGCTCTGAAATTAGATGGAACTTGGCTGATGGAAGAACAGGTGGGTTATCACACAGACACAGCACTTCCAGTACTGGCCCCTTTTGGAAGAGCAGACTTCTAAATTTTTACTGCTCATTAGCCTAGAAATCATCCCAGATTTTCCTGCTGTAAAACTTTCAATTCTAAGGAGTTTGGGCTCAACAGCAGTGTTTTCTCTGTTAATCTGGTGTGTCAGTGGTCTCATGCAATGCAGATGTCTGGAGGTGTGTACAGAGGAGGGATATGGGCATCAAGTAATGACCAACTACCCTGCAGACAGTAGGCCAAGTTCCACTGGAGTCAAACTTGGTTAGAAAGTACTCTTGAGCTGTACTAATGCCCTGTGAAACTTGAACTTGAAGCAATTAGAAGAATTTTGTTCGATATTTTTCAGATTCTAATATGAATGCATTTTTCATTTTAATTAGTTTTAATGCTGCCAAGCACTTGGCAGCATTAGGAAGCTAAATCATATTATTCACAGACCAGGTACATTGTGAGTTAGTCACCATTCCATGCCAGAGTGTCTCAGCCCTCTTCTATGCTGGTCAGCTGTTGGGGTGGGAAGGCTGTTTAGTCCTTGGCCTTCATACTGAGGCAGTCAATATTAGATACATACATACATACATACATACATGCTGTTTTCTCCAGGCTTTTTTGTTTGTTTGTGGTTTTTTTAGTGCTTTATAATCACTGACTGTATTCTCTTAGGCTACTATCAAACAAAAATGTATTTCAGGTATCATGTAGCATGGATTTGACCCAGAAATTAAAAAATTCCCATCACCAAGTAAAAAAATCATCTAAGAATATTTTCCTGTCCCTACTAAGTACCACAGAAGTGAAAGGCCCTGGAAATGTTTCTCCAAATAGGCTTACTTTGTAACGAGTAAAATTTAATGGGAGGTTTGGAGGGATTTTAAAGTATTACTCTCAGATGTTGACTGTAACTCTCACTTTATGTCAGTAAGTTTTTCCTTACAAAATGATTCTCAATTCCTTGCTAAATTTTAGGCTTGGACTGAAAGATAAGCAGGAGAGAGAAATAGTTCATGTCATCCTTTACTGCTGCTTACAGGAGAAGACATTCAACCCCTTCTATGCGTTTTTGGCTAACAAATTTTGTGGATATGAAAGACGATTCCAGGTAAAGACAAATCTCTTGTTTTATTGGTTTTGTGTCATGACTGTGGTTAGGAAGACAGTTACTGAATACCTGAGAATGGATGCATGCCTGTTATGATCTTGATCCCAAAATTCTGCTAGTATGGCTAAGCATTCAGTAAGGCATGCCCATGGTCACATCTGAATAGGAAATGAAATGCTGAATGTTTTATTCCTTCTGTTTTATGCATTTTAAAATAATTGGAACAGTCTGATCAAGCATTTCTGTTAATTAAAGGAAGGCTTATAAAGGATAGAAGGTCGAAAGGTTTGTTATGTTGTTCCTCATTCAAACAGCCACTTGATTTGTATGATCATTTTTTACCTTTGACCCCTAGGTGACACTTCAGTTTAGTATTTGGGACAAAATTAGAGACTTAGAAAACCTGTCAGCTGCTGCCATCTCCAACTTGGTTTCACTGCTGGCTCACTTAATAAGGACAAAATCACTGCCACTTTCAGTTCTCAAGGTTGGTGTGTTTTCTTTTCAAATCCTTCTGTGTTTTCCCTGCATTTGCTAGTTCTATGGAAGGCATATTTTCTCTGTTACCTATCTGGTTTTTTAGCTGATAATGCTAAGACAAACTTGTTTTAAAATTACCTAATTGTTCCAGTTGACTGTGGTAATGCTGTCATTTGGGGAAGGGAACCTGTGGTGACCCAACCATAGAGAAAGTCTACATTTCTTTATCTAGAGCAGTTGTGAGATTATTTCCTTAATGTATCCAGAGCTGGAACTGAGGCCCCTTCATTAGCAGGCTTTGCCAGTGGTTTTTGTTCTGTGGTTTTTAGCTGATGTTGTTTTTATTAGACAAGAAAGCGCTGAGTAGATTTCTTGGATTTCAGAGTGGGGAGTCTATAGAATTCTATTAGAGGAGTAACTGAAATGTATTAAGCAGGTAATTAAATGGATTGTCCTGGGTACTTACAAAGTATTTATCTAATTGAGAAAGGACATCTGGTATTCTGGTACCAGTAGACTTCTATTCCTTGGAAGGATCTTTGCTTTGATTATTGATTGGCTTTTGGAGGCAGCCTTCTCAGGTAATTATTCTGTGCTAAACTCAAGGCTCAGTATATGCAGAGCCAGTTGGTGTGCTAAAAGTTCTTCATTTAGGAGAGAAGATCAGCTGGTTGAAATATTTGAATGAATCTAAATCTCCCTCTCTGTCTGCCAGGTAATTGAATTCAGTGAACTGGACAAACCCAAAGTCCGTTTCTTACGACAGGTATTAAGCACACTGTTAACCAAAGCAGATGAGGAAGAAATTACTGACATTTTTATAAGGTAAGTGATCACTGGCATCTCCAGAGAACCCTTGTTGAGCAGTAATTAAGAAGATAAGAAATGTGCCTGTTTTGTTTGGAACTACACTGTGCCTTTTCCACACATCAGCCCTCCATCCCTTACAATGTCAGCTCTCCTGGCTGAGTGGGGCAAGTCATACGTGTGTTGGTACAGGCTCTGATAGAGATGCAACTGTGTTGTCCAAAATAAAGGTTCCAGATATTCAATGTATCATTTTGGTCATAAGATTTTCATGGGCAGAGCTTGTAATTCCTTGTTCCCATTATTGCTGTACCACCTATGTGCAGTGGGATTCACTCTGCCAGCAGTCATTGCTAGGATGTATTGCTAGAAGGAAAAAGAAAGTGATACTAATGAGGCAAAGGTTTGGAGTATTTTAAATGAGTTTTTTAATCAATGTTCTCTGAAAAATCTTATTTTTGATGTGGGACAGAATTGCCTGGAGAGGCTGGGAAATTTCCATCCTTGGAGATGCTTAGGACTTGAATGGATAAGACTTGCAATGTCACATAAATTTAGAAAAAATTAGGTGGTGATGTTTCAGCTGTCATGCAGCACGACAAAGAAGCTTGAACGTGGTGTTTGCTTTGTTCTTTGCTGGAATGTAATTGTTTACATAAAGCAAGACTGGGGCTGCGATATTCTATTTTATTGTTGGGGCCAGTTGCATGTTGAGTGTTTGGGCTGTTCGCCAAACCAAGGTAGACTTGGTAATTTGAAAGCTTCTTCAATAAAACTTCTTTTTATAGGTTGGATTTTTTTTTTCCACTCCTCTATTTGAAGATGATAAAATTAAGAAACTAAGACTAAATTAAAACTAAATAACATTTTTGATATGTATCTTTACAGGATATCTGACAACCCCAAACTGGGAATGCTGCGGGAAGGCTTGAAGCTCTTCCTTACCCACTTCTTACTGAAACATGCACAAGCCCAGAAGAGTGCTGAAGAAGCTAGCTTGTTAAAAGAGAGAGTGGAACTGGCAACCAAGGCTTTAGAGGCAAAAGAACCCAAATTGAAGCTATAGTTATGGGTTTTTTCTAAGAAAACATACAGAAAAACGAAGCTGGGGTCTTTCAGACCTAAATAATTGAGAAACAGGAAAGCTGTGTTGCTCTAAAGGATCCATTTTTTATGTAAACAGTTACTTTGCTGTATGTACTAATTATAGGTGTAACTGAAGGGGATACAAGGCCTTTTTGAAGAAAGGGAAAATGTAGTTTTGCCATGTCCCTTTCTGGTAGAAGTGCTGCATGTTGATGTTGGTATCTGGAGAAAAGGGTGAATTTCTCTTCTGCGATACTTTGTCAGCACTGGTGCTCTGCATTGTGTTCTAGCTTTTCATTTTAAGTAACAAAAAAGCAGCCTTAACTAAAGGCTTTTAATAAGGAACCATGGTGCTCACCTGAAGAGAAGGGCCGCTAGATGGCACAAGCACTGGTGAGTCGGTTGGTGAAGAAATCAACTTTTTTCTTAAAGTGTTGGAAGTTATTCGCTAATTCTGTGAATTGATTGCCTGACTGTGGGTCAGGAAAAGATCTTCAGTTGGATTCAGAGCTGTAGCAAAGCAACTTGAAGATCTGTCTTTGCCCAATTATATTGGGTTTAGAGATCACAGCATAGTTTTATGGCTTTTTTAACCTGTTTTTCACATCTAGAAACTGGAGTTGCCAAATCACTTGTGTTAATCAGGTTTTTCTGGACATAAACAGTATCATCAATATGAGTCTTAAGAAGAGAACACCTCCTTTACGAGTTTGCTTACATTTTTCATTTGGATGCTTAAAAAAATAGGCACATTTCTTTCTGTAACACTCTGATTTCTTTTGTCACCGTACCACTACACATTAAACTGCCATTTCTCTAAATGCTTTAGTGTTTGTGTTAGCTTTACTTTGGCCAGCCTGCTAGGAAGGGAATGACCTAAAATTGGGTGAAGGGAAGTGCTTTCTGGTCTGGAATGTGTTTCTGTGTGTGATCTACCTGTGTTGGAGCTGTCAGCCCTGTTTCTGTAGCCAGACTTGCCTCTGATGTCCAATAGGCCATTTACTTATGATCCCTCCCAATCGCCTTTGATACCAATTGATCTGTCCCTATTGGGAAAATTAATTTTTTAATCAGATTGTTAAATGTAGTATATCCTGCTTGCTCAGGTGTACTGCTTCCAGGTGGAGAAGTGCTTCCCCCAGCAGCCAGGAAGCTATTCTTTCTCACTTTTCCTCTGAGAGGATAGGGCAAGCTTTAGGGAAAAAGATGTCCTGGGAGCAGAGAGACCTGCTTTCAAAATCCTGGGTTAGACTGGCAAGGTAACAGAAGAGATTAATACCAAAATAACAAAGTGAGATGCTTTTTTTCAGCCTGTTTCATACCAGTGGCAGCTTTTGAGTGTACAAAAGTTTAAAATTAATTGCAATAAAATTAATTACATTATTTTCTAGAATTCATACCAATTAAGAAAGTCTGAGCAGCAGCAGAATTGATGCTATTTTGGTGTTTAAAAAAGTCACAACTTTAGTGGGTGTGTGTAAGCATCTCCCCTTACAACCAACCATGCCAAACCTTGTACTTAAGATTTGGAGTATGGGCTCAGGAGAAGATCTGTGCAAGCCCCTAGAAATAACTGCTGTGAAACACATGGGACTCTGAGAGTGAAAACTGTTCCCCCTACACTGCAGCAGCCACTTAATTGCTGGTTTTGCAGCAGTTTAGGTAGACCCAAACCTGTCAACCTGGGTTTAATAAACCTGGTGTTTAATAACACTCAGATGGAAACACATTGCTCTAGCAGGGAGGTTGAGGCAACTTGGCTGTTGGAGATAAATTTTGACTCATCCTCCTTAGCTCAAAGGCTGCCTGTCCCTGCCTGCTGTGAGGGCTTCTCTTGGTGATGGGAGCTGACCATGGCAGCATTGCCAAGTGTTTTATGGGTGTGAGCATTCACTTTCTGCAGCTGTCTGAGGTGGAGCAATGCATGTGTTGCTGTGCAATTAAAGGAAATGGTTTTAACCTTACAGCTAACAATTACAATTGTTTTGTTTGGTTTTTTTTCTCCACATTGAGACTTGCATTAACTATTATTTCTCCCAAAGAGCTTATACGTTTTGTTCAAAATTAGTGTTATCAAAGCCATTGTTTTGTTTCTGAAGAATACATATTTTACCTGCCTGAGATTTTACATTCAGCAGGTTTATGTCTAAACACCATTTGAAAGAAAAATACACTTTTCAAGGACAGCAACAGGAAAACACCGCCAGCCCACAGTGCTGTAGTCACATCAACAATCGGTTTTGTGGGTGATTCTGCACAAGTCCCATCCTCTCACTGTGATTCAGTGAGGGAATAACTGTCTGACAGAAATTTGACAGTTCCAAGATGAATGTGAATTCCTGAGTCTTGGATCTTGTCATATTTAACAACTTTTTCCATGGTCCTACTGGCCAGACTGCCACAGCTCCACAGAGGTGGAAGGTCTGGCAGACTCTGCTGTTGATGTATGTAAGCATCTGCAAGCTGTTGCTTTAGTGGTCGTTGCATTCCAAGGGTATAAAGCACGTGTGAAAAGGAAAGCAGAGAGGATTTTGTACTTATTTATACATGTGTTTATATTAAAAATATACATGCATAATGCATTTTATAGGTATTCTACATGTGTGCTTCCATGTATGAACATATCATGCACAATGTATAATTTTTGCATTTGCATGAATCATACTTCTAACCCTGGAGAAAAATCTTGTCCCAGCAGATCTGGCCCTGCCAGAGTCTCTCCTCCTTCTAGGAGGGCCACAAGGTTTCTGTAAGAGCAGCAAGACCAAATGCTGGCGGTTGGCTTCCTGCAGGATTGCACACTAAGCACTGCCCGCCAGCAGAGGCTGCTGGGGAAGTTACACCTGGCTGGGACACGTTTTGCTTTGTCTGCCACGGAGTAAGTGTTCAATAACATACACAAAATACAGCCCGTGGAGATTTCTTCCTGTTGAGTATTAGTCTGGCAGCCTCTGTCAAACCCCTGTGAGACCTTGATTGTTCCAATAATGGAGATGCCACTTAAAATGTCCCAAATTCTTCCATACAGCACGTTTGGGAGAGTTGCTACTTAATGAGAAGAAAAGGAGTTTGGATTGGTAAATATACAATGTGCTGGAAAGCCAAGCAGCTACAGTTGCAACACTAATCCTTACTCCCACCAGACCAGTGGAAAGCGCAGTGTGATTAGCCTTAGATGCATTTAACAAAAAGCCGGAAGTTTGATTTTTTAGCTGTGTAGCAGAAATTTTCAATTCCCCCTTTAAACAGCATGATCCACTCATAGCTGTTATGGCAGCTTCGATTTTTGGTTTTCTTTCAAACTGGCCAGCAGTGTTTTAAACTTTCTCTGTTTTCTGTATCAAAATTAACAGGGCAGCGAAGTCTGGTTTTTAGCTTTGGCCAGAGTGTTACACTGATAAATCACACACAAGTCCTTTTGGCAGGGTTTTAACACCACACCTGAACGAGCCAAGTATCTGCAGGGCTTTTTTTCACTTGACTTTTTTCCATTGTCCTGCAGGCCGGGGATGAGGGGCTGATGTCAGTCGCGCTCCGAAGGCGCAGACGCAGCGGGGCTGCCCTGCCTGGTGCTAGCTAAGGTGTGCAACCCAATACTGTGCTCAGAGCACATCTGGGATCGTTTCATTCCCATTGTTCTGAGGGTGAACTTTGCACATGAAAAGTTACAGCCCGGCAGCAGCCGGTGCACGACAGTGATTTCAGCTTAATAAATATGTGAGTGGCAACTCTAACACTCCAATTTTTGTTGCGCTGATTGTAATTGCGACTTAGTGCCCAGCCACATTCTGTGTGTGTGAGTCAATATGTGATTTTTTTCCTGTAGTTGATAAAGCAATTTTGTTTTCAGGAGACTATTTGATCCGTAGGGTCGCTTTTAAAAGGCTGAGTGTACGTTTTACCCAAGACTTTTTGGGTTGGACTGATTTCTGGGATTGTAGGTAGAGATATGACTCTTTTACTATATGACACTTTTTGTAATTTCAACTCCTGGAGGAACTTTCCTTCACCCTCCAGTAAAGTATAGTTTAGCATGAGGCTTGCAGGCATGAACATCACAGCTGCCTGTGTGAAACAGCTGTGCTGTCCCCAAATTCTGGTGTGACCTGCAGCCTTGCTTTAAAGCTAATTACAGTAGCCTTCCCCTAATTTAGATGCACACACAATTCCAAACTGGATACCACGTGGTTTCCCTAATGACACTTTAAGGAAATGAATGAGCATTTATCAAAGATAAGCTTAGGAAGAGCCAGCTGGCACCAAGAATTCCTTAAAACTTGTGTCCTAGGACAAAACTTAACACACCAAAAACAGCTCACCTTGTGTGAATTGAGTGGAATTCATTTCAAACTGAATTAAAAATGACTGAGTAATGTAACTGGAATGAGAGATACAGAGCAAACTCAAAACAGGGGCCATTTTTAAATTGTTCCTACTAATCTTTATTGGCTTCAGTGAAATGGTAGTTTCATTTTCATAAGTGAAAGGTTTCCAAGCATTTCACATTTTTCATAAAAGACTCCATTGTGTGCCTTTTACAGTTCAGGTGATAAAGAATATCCTCAAATCTCTCCTGGGAGCACAGGCCCTTGTGGCTCTGGTGTGGAATAGCAGGGAATATTGTTGGAGGCACTGGGGAGCAGCCATTGGTTACAGCCAGGGGACAGAACAATATGTTTTTCTAATAAAGAGTCAATAACCCATAATATGCTTGGTGTCACCTTGAGGAAAAATAAGTCACCTTGATTGCATTTTCTAGGCTTGCATCTTAAAAAAATTATCTTTCCTCCTCAGCCAAAGCCTTAGATTCTGAATGGATTTTTTTTCCTTGCTCTGTAGTTCAAATCATCCTTTAAATATTGGCTAGATGGTGTTTACTTTCCAAATTTCCTCACCTAAATGGTTTGAAACAGTGTGTTGGTCCCTTGGGGATATTTATTATGTGAGGGATTATGCAGGTACTGTGTCAGGGATGAGAAAGCAGTGCAGAAAGGCAGGGACAGCACCTGAGAACCTGAACTGTTCCTGTGATGATAAAAACTATGGAGGGAGGCTCCAGGGAGCTCTTCACCAGCACTTCAGAGCTTGAGCAGAAGGCAAGAGATGGGCTTGAAAGCTGCTGTGGGTTTCAAATCAGTTCAAATCCCTTATCTCTGGTCTGAAACCTGTGTGAGAATCAGATCTGGAGAGACCCTAGACCCATCCCTGCTTTTGGGCTGCCTGGTTCTTAGGAAGCCTCACACGGGGTTTGTGAGTTTAAGGAGCCTTCAGAGTGCTAAGAACTGGAGAAGCAAACCTTTACTCCTGGCCAGGGTTTTGAGTAACACTTTCCTTGAAATGGCCTCTTCCAGGGAGGAGCCAGGGCTGCCCAAGGCTGCTGTGGAGCTGACAGAGGCACAGGAGTAAAAAGTTTTGCAGAAGAGCACATTTATGACTTTTCAACATTATCCCATTTTCATCTGCTACCAAAGTCGACCCTCAGATCTAACCTGTAGATGTAATTATCAGTCCTAGAGATGAAGATTTGGAGGAATAAAGGAGTGAGGAGTTCAGGTATCTCATCCATAGCTGATGGAAGAGATTTCCTCCTTCCACCCCAAAGCCAGAGGAACCCATGAGGTTTTGGGTTACTGCAAGAGTGGCATATTTCAGAGACAGACAGGGCATTTCACCTCTGCAAAAACCTCCACCATGGGCTTTCCATCACCTGAAACCTGTGTTACACTGAGTGGAATCTGATCACGGGCTGCAGAGTGAAAATGTGGATAAAATTCACAGGTTTTATTGCAGCGAGCCACACACTTACATGGTTGTTATTCCATCTCCTCCCCAGTCATTGATTGAGGTTTACAACAAAAACAAAAAGGCAAAACAAGGTGTGAAGACCAGGCATCTCATGAGGTGGAGGCCCAAGAAAGGTGAAGTAGCTTGCATACGTTATCTAAGCAAGTTACCTGCAGAATAGAGCTGAGTGCCCTGATGCTCTGAGCAGGAATGTAGGGGCAGCAGATCACTGCCTCACATCCCCCAAATCTGCTTCTCCCAGCACCCCCAGCTCACCCTCAGAATACCATGTGAAATGCTGTTAAACAGCTTAAAAATCCTCAGGCTGTGGTGAAATAGGCCCTTCAGAAAAGCTAGGGGACCAAGAGCATGGGAGGAATGAGGGAGTGAAGATATCCCTGAAGGAGGTTGAGACCTGCAGCAGGAGCTGGGAGGGGAGAAGGAGGCAGCACAGACAGCGGGAACCACTGGCTGACGCTGCTGAAGTGTCATCTTAATTATCCCTGGCAAAAGAACAGTGATTAACATCGATGACTGTAGACAACCTTTATGTAATTACTCATTAACATTTCTAAAATTGCACCTAGCTGCTAAAGCAATACATGCTTTATAGATCCATCATTTTGAAGTCCAGAAAGAATCATTAGATAGTCTAGGCAGACCCCAGCACACTGCCAACCACCATTACACTGCAGAAATCAGCACCGGAGGTGGCTCGGCAGCCTCTCCTTGGCTTCCACGTTCTTTCCAGAAAGGCCATCCAGGGATACCAGGCAATGGACAATCTGCTCCATCCCTTGAGGTGTTCTAAACTGAAATCACTCCCCTGCCCCAGCCTTACATCAAAATCCACGCTGGCTGCTCTTTTTTATTATTATTATTTATGGAAATGGTGCCCACAGCCAAGCAGGGCTGGATGTGGGTGCCTCCTCTCTTCCCGCAAATCTCCTGTGTGAGGGAAGAGAGGAGGCAGATGAATCAAGAACTTCTGCATTGTGCATCCATACTCCCTCTTCAGCCATGAATCCCACCTGCCAAAAAGTACCACTGGCCAAGAACATTAGCAGAAGTCCTATGAATAGTAATTTAAAATAGTGGATTAATTAGAGGAAATTGTGATCTGCTTGCAAATATCCTGCAGGTAGTAAAATGGAGCTAAGCATTGCAGCTACAAAATTCATTGCAAACCACTGCCTCTACTGAGTTTTACTAGAGGGAAACAGCATTGTTCTTTACTCATTTTAGAGACCGGTCCCAGTTACACTAACTCAGAAAAACGTGGGTTTTTTTTCCAAAAGGAAGCAGAAAACCATTTTTAATAGTAGCTTGTGATCAGAGAAAAAACCACACTGATTTCCTACATGTTGCAGGTGATCCCGTTTCCATGCAGGCATTTGAATTTCCACCTGGCATTTAGTTAAATTAAAGTTCTTCTGTCCCCAGAGTAGGGAGGAGACAGTAAATATCTCCTGAATCCACTGCCTTCTTGTTTGGAAGAGACATTACACAACCCTCAAGGCAAGAAAAATGAAGCAAAATGTCCCAGAAAAGACAAAACCACCTCTCAATGTGGGACAACCCCAATCCACTGTTGCTGTGACTCTGATTGCATGAGGATTGACCAAAAAGAAAAAAAAAATCTGTGTCACAGTTGCTGAGTAGTTCTGAGAGTAATGTGCAGTTGGTATTTAACTCTGGCCAGACCAGACCTGACCATTTTTGGGGGGGCAGAAAGATTGTAATTTGGCCACTGCACAACACCCAAGGGAGACTGAGGAGCTTGGGAGCTTCATCCCTTCCACTGTTTGTCCTGTGTGTTGTTCCTGGGACTCAAACAGCCGACAGAGAAGCTCCCTGCACATGCCAGGAACGATGCATGGCTCAGGAATTAACAAATTAAGTTGCTGCTTTCACAGCTGAAGCACAGCGCAGTTATTTCGGCAGCCACAGCGCTCAAGGAGAAATTTGGGAAAAGACGAAGGGCATCTTCGCTAAGATTCACCGTCCTGGGGCATCTCTGGTGCCACCTGAAAAGCCTTAGCGCAGCTGCCCGCAGAGGAGTCGGAGCTGTGGAAGGAACCGAGCCGGGAGGGCCCCTGGAGCTGCCGGCGGTGACCCGGGAGCAGCAGGCACACAGCTCCAGCCCTCCCACGCGTGTCCAGCCCCGCAGGCGAGAGGGAAGGGGTGCGGAGAGGAGGAGGGAGAACCGTGGGACGGGGTCTTACTGAAAGCTAGAGAAGTCGCTGAGAAATGGAACATTAATCCCTTAGTTTTGCATAGACGGAACAGTTTGGACTTCCGAAATGATCAATAGCAAAAAGAAAAAAGGAGTGTTTAATTCGCAGCAGTTTCGCGGAGAGTTTGAGGGAGATTATACATTTATGGTTTCCCATTTGAAAGACTTTTAGCAGGTTTACCTCCAACATATGGATCCTGTTTTGGTTCTTTTGTTTTAGCACTTAATGCTTGTGAAATTGCGAGTTAATGACATCCATGCCTAAACCATGTTGCTTTTTTAAAGTAAAATGTCTACCAAAGGTCCGTGTTCATACTTACCACTTCTCAAGTACAGCAATGAAAATTTTAAGAGGTTTGTTACCTACTGCGTCTGGGGAGGGAACCGACCAAGTAATGAAATTACTAACAGGAGTTTAGATTAAAGCCCTGCCTGTGCTGGGTCTTGAGGCAACGCAACCCCACCAACACCAGCGGGGCACCCCGGGTGCGGGGAAGCCTCACAGTGGCAGGGAGGTCGGTGTGGAGGGAAGTAGGCTGGGAGCACGAGGCTCCTGGGGCAGGCTGAGGGTGAGGAGGATGGATGCGGGACAGCCCAGAGCCAGTGCGGAGGGACCCCGCTGCGGTCTCGGCCAGAGAACGCGTCCCCTCCGCGCCGGCTGGCTGGGCTGGCTCGTGGGGCTAACGGGGCCCCTTCGGTACCTCCCGGCTGGGTCTCCCCGCAGAGGCTTCCCCGCGGGAGGCGCTCTGGGAGCGGGCGCGGAGCCTCCCCGGGCCGGGCGCTCCGGGAGCGCGGAGCGTGTGGCGCGCGTCACCGGCCCCGCTAATCGCCGCAAGCCTTTGATTGCCCTGCATGTGGGAACGAGCCTCCGCACTTCAAAAGAGCGTGGGAAATCCTGATTAAAAGGCTTTTCTCCCCCGTTGGGACCGACACCTTCTTTGAAGCCCTTCCAAGCGACAATGCAAACGCACCCAGCGCCAAAGGACCGTATCTATATTTTAAGTGACTTTAATTTCTCTTCCCCCC
>VXBU01011289.1:156025-222233 GCA_013400315.1 Bombycilla garrulus | reverse complement strand
GCCCAAACCTACCTATATTTTCTGTATTTCTCTCCTGGCGGAGAGAGCTCTGGCAGCCACGGCAGTGTGCGGCTCCCCGCCGGCCGCGCTGGCTCCGCCGTGTGTTCAGTGACAGTTTTCCACCATTCCCGCACCCGGCAAATATTTGCCGTAAACGCGCCGCCGGCAGCTTTTTAACGAGTCGGAAAGAATAAACACCTGCGGGTCAGGGAGTCACCCTGCCACCAAATCCCGGGTCTGTCAACAGCCTTATTACACCTGCTTATCTAAGGCAAACAGCTTGGGACAGAAAAGGGAAAGAGCGGGGCGAGGAGTGTCTCCTTAGCGGGGTCCCGTTTCCCCGGGGGAGCCACGGGGACCCCCGCCTCGGCCGTGTGAGCGAAAGGTCAGGCTGCGGCACGAAGCGCTGCCAAGGCAAACACGTTCCCCTTTCAGAAGTTCTCCCCCGTGCAGAAGGGTCTCGGGTGCGTGAAATGCCCAAATCACGGCCCCATCGCCGTGAGCCCCCGGGAGGGGACGCTCCGCGCCCGGGGGGCGGCTGGACTGTGTCCCGGGGGCGGCCGGGACCACCGCAACGAGGGTGCTCTGTCCCTCCCGGACCCTGCCCCTGGAATGGGAAAAGTAAAAGCAACGAAAAGAGGAGAGGAAAAGGGAGAAAGAAAGGGAGAAAGGGGGAAATGGAGAAGAGAAACGGAGCCAAAATATTTGACAACTTTGGCCCTGTTTCCTTGCTTCTTGCCGCTACACCATGGGAGGGAGGCCTGGAGCACCTCTGCGGGCACACATGCGGGCACACGTGCACACACACAGACAACGCACCCCTTCTTGCTCAGTGCCTTCGTATTCCACTTTCTCCCTGCACTTTTTTCCCTCTTTGACCTCACTAGCGCCTCCGGACACACTCGCACGACAGACACACAGAGCAGGACAGACAATTGTGCGGACGCGATTCCAGCAGGCACACGGATGTGCCTGTGCACAGGCCCGGCACGATGCACAGCAGAGGCACACGCACACACACGGTACCCGCACACGGGCACCGGAGAACAGATGCACCCGCCTGGGAAGCTCCAACACACGCCGGGCACAGCCCGCACACGCGGCGGGGGCCGGGGCCGAGCCTCGCAGCCGCACAAGACCCCAAGGCCCCCCGCTACCAGGCATGAAGAGAGGGACACCGAGTCGCAGGATGGTTTTAATGAGCCGCTTTGATTTTGTCGGGGCGCCGAGAGGCTGAGGAGGCCCAAGGGAGAGGACCAGGGATCGCGGCGGTTGCCCCGGGCATCTCAACTCTTCCCACGTTTCCCATTGCCCGTCACTTTGTGCCCAACGAACGGGCAATCCCGGAGCAGCGAGCGGCCGGAGCAGGGGTTTGTCCCTGTGACAGATCCCGGAGGAGGGCAGCGGACCCGCACCCGCCTCCTTCCCTCCGTCCCGGCCCCGGCAGCATGAGGGCCACCCGCCCTCAGTGTGTGGTGTCCAGCCCGCTGGACATGGGGACGCGGCTCTCAGGGGCCGGGCGCCACGGGCAGAGCCGATGCACATTCCCAGTGCCCGTTCCCGGTGCCCGGGCCGGCGGCGCTGGGGCTGCGTGGGCGCGCCGTGACTGCGGATTGTCCCGCACTCAGGGTACAGCGTGCGGCCCCTTCTCGGGGCAGTTTTGGGGACGAGAGGCCGATTTGAAGGGGAAACCATCCACTGTCAGCAGGGAGCCACGGGCGCAGGGTTGCTCAGGACACCGATGGGGACGCGTGTCCGCCGCCGGAGGGATGCAGGGCTCGGCTGGCAGCGGGCAGCGGGGGAGAGCGGGCCGTGCCGTGCCGTGAGCGCTTCTCCAGGTGGCGATGAGCAGAAGGCGCGACCGGCTGGTGGGCAAGAACGAGGACCGGGGGAGGGGGACCATGCGACCCCGGTCCATCACCGCCCCGGGGGCGGGCTCAGGCCGGCCGCCCCGTCTGGACTCAGGAGCCTTCGGCCCGAGTGTCGCATCTTTTGGCTGATGGATATTCAGTGCTTGGAGAAGGATTTCGATTTTCAGACTTCTTTTATTTTCTGTTTTTTTTACGAGTATTATTTTTTTAAAACCCTNGGAGGCGAATTTCATTTTATAGCTGTACTTGTGTGAGCTTTTATCAGTTTCCTCTATATGTACTCATGGATGAGTGTCCTATCCTTTCCTTTCCTTTCCTTTCCTTTCCTTTCCTTTCCTTTCCTTTCCTTTCCTTTCCTTTCCTTTCCTTTCCTTTCCTTTCCTTTCCTTTCCTTTCCCCTTCTTATTGTTTCCCCCTTTTTTGTCGCAATTTTTAAAGCCTTTTATTCCTCTCCCCGCACCGTTCCTTTCCGTGTGTTTGTCCCCACAGGTGCCGCAGGGCATCCGGGCCCGCTGAACTCTCCGCGGCTCCCGCACCTGTGTTGATCCAGTGTATTGCCCGGGAGCCAACAATGCGCGGTTATCTCGGCGGAGATAGCGCAGGAGCGCGCTGCCCCGACCCCTCCGGGTGGTCCCTTTCAGCGGAGCCCCCGCTGCCCCGGCCGCGGGCAAACAGATGCCTATCTCGCCTTTTGAAAAGCCGGGGCGGTGCAGGGTAAATCCCTGTGGGAACAGCGCAGCGCCCTGAGCCCTGCCATGGGGGTGTCTCCCATTTTTTTCCGAATGAATCCCCCCGATATCCCGTTACAAACTGCGGGCGCGGGGCCAGCGTTATTGCCAAAAACACATATTACATTGCGACATTCTGTAAATGAGATAATGATACATAAACCTCCCTGATAAATGTGACATCCTCGGGATGTCTCCTCTAAATTAGCCGCTTGCATTGACTGCTAATAATGGTGAGTTTATGAAAGCAATTTCAGTGCAAAAAGCACAGGGTCTTCTCGGTCTAATCAGCTGCCTCTCCTAATGGATGAGGGGGTCAGGCGGAGAATTATTGACACTCTGCTGCCCTTAACCTGTTTCCCAATAAAGCTGATTAGTTTTTGTCAATTCATCAGCTAACCACTCTCGCCGGGACTGCATCAAAGCCTTATTTGCTCAGGGGAAATCAACAAGTCACAGATCAGATCCATTACGGAGCGGACCCGGCTGCCGGCCGCCCCCGCGCCGGGGGCTGCCCCGGACCATTTTTGGGGGAAAATGAGCCCCTCCGGGTGCTTGGGCTGGGACGAGCGCTCGCAGGCACGTGGAAAGTGCCTCTGCGTTACCAAACTTTTTCCTTTCGCCCGGCAAAGAAGTTGGGGTTGCCGGGAGGGCTCTGGGCAGGTCCCAAAGGCGGCGGGGTCTCCACCAGCACCTTGCCCGTCCTGGGGTCTCGGAAGGCGACCGCGTCCGCCCGTCCCTCCCGGAGAAAGGGCACTTCATGCACTCCAAGATCTCCGAGCTGCAGAGAGGGGTCGGTCTGCCAAAACCCTGCCGTCACCTCAGACCCCACATCTGCACAAAAAACCGGCCATGCCTTAGGGATACTTTTTCTAGATGTTTTTTTGGTTGGTTTTTTTTTTTTTTTCATCCCTAAAAGCCATTTTCTAAAGTTTCGCCTGGATTGCTTTAGACTCACACTTCAGGTTATGTCTAATAAAATTTTTAAATTTATTCCTGCTACCGCTGCAATTTCGGCATCAATTGCAGTTCTTCTGGAATAACAGACTCTGGACAGTTTTTGTACATCCACAAGAAAACAACAAAAAGCCCACCCAGTGTGCGCTGCCCCTTTAAGCCCGACCGACAGCCTCTCAGTCCACCCCCCTTCAATTTAATTTCATTAAAACAGAGCATGAATATTTCTATTAAACCTAAAATGAAATATGAAGCCATTTAGACTCTGCCTGCACCAATCACCCAGATTTATGACTTTTATTCATCACATCAAGAGCTGGGAAAAATGAATTTTCTTCACCCAGGAAGGAAATAAAAACCCTGCCTTGGTCATTTCCAGAAAGCTGTTAATTTGCCCGTGTGGTAATTACTTTCACAATTAACTAAAATACAAATCAACCTGACAAATTGGGTTAGTTTATATATTAATTAGCCCGCTTAAATTTATTCATTATAAAAAGACAATTTAAGAGGACCTCGGATGTCTGTTTTATCGCAATAAATTACCGTTAGGAAATGGGGACTAATAAAACATCACCGCGTTCGAGGGCACCGCGCGGGGCTTCCGCGGGCCGGAGCGCGGCTCTGCGCGGGGGCGGCGGCGGGAGCGGCGGTCCGGGGGAGAGGGAGAGAGAGAGAGGGCCCGGGGCCGTGCCCCGCCTCCGGCTGCGCTGATTTAACACTCCGTCGATAGGATCATTCGATGCCTTTTAGCTTGTGATCTTTATAAATGTCCCGCTATTAAATTAGAAAATGATTCTCTCCTCGTTTAATTGTATTCTTTCGTTTCTTATTTCCAATTAATTAGTCCTATCGACGTTGCAATATTTTAAGCGACTGGAGTCCGTTTACAGTTTAAAATATATGGGTCAGCGCGTGCAATTTTAGACTAGGCAGAACTATATAATGTGGGTTTTAACTACTCTTCTCTCATACGTCTTAAACATCTGTCCAAGCGCATCACCGGGAAACACCGCGCGTATTTTGCGCGCTGGGGACCGGCTGCCCCGCGGCCCCTCCCGCGCTCCGCCCGCGGCCCCGGTGTCCGCGCAGCAGCGCAGTTCTCTGAAAATCGCTTGCGCTGCTCCTTCCGCCGCCGCTGCGGGCAAACCGGGCGGTTCGTGGGGAAAGATGAGGGTTTGCTTTGTTTTGCTTTGTTTTCCAGCGCAGTTCCGAGGGTCGCAGAACGCCTTTGGCGCTCACCCTGCTCCATCTCCTCTGGCGGGGCTGCGCAGCAACAGCCTCTTCCCCGGCTGCCTGTCCCGTGCTGGAGCTAAAGAGGGAATTAAATAGATACCAAACGGGCTGTTATGAACGAGCCCTCTCCTGGTGGGGTGATGTGCAGGGCCCTCCCCCAAAGCCCTGCCCAGGGTTGGGCTGGGGATGGAGTGCTTCCTGCGGCAGAAGCAGCCGGTAGGGGCCTGGTGCTCTCTCACCTCCTCTGCTTCCCTCTCCTGCATAGGAAAGAGCCCTGAGAGCTGCCCTAAAACACTGGCTGGGCAACATGGGTGAGCTTAACTCCCTTCCAGGGTCATCGTACCCCTGGTGCAGGCCCCTCTCCCTGGGCAGTCACAGACTCTGTGCAGTCACACCTTCTCCACAAGCTGAGTTGGCTCTGCCCCCATACTGTGACACCTGGGGGGACCCCACGAGCCCATGGGGGCACCTGAATATACACAAGGCCAACAGAGCAGCCCCCAGGAGTGGGAGGGGGGCAGGGAGTGGGCTGCCAGGAACACTGAGCAGGCAGGTGAGCATGACTAGGCTGTGACAACGTGGGACTATGGCAGACAAGCTTTGTTTCCTGCTCCCTGTCCCTCTGGGGCTCCCCCTTAGTGCACATGGACATGAACATCCCTGGTCCAGCCCATCCCATCCTACCCTCCAGCCCCTGAGGGCTCGGGGGCCACTGTGGGACCTGAGTGCCTCAGACACCTTGTCTGCACACAGTTACTGGGACATCCCGGGGCTTCCTGGGGGGTCCTTCACTGATTTGTGCTTAAACACTGTCACAGAGAAGTTGCCTTCCTCCCACATCTGGAGCTCTCCATGATAGCTTGGGAGGAGAAAACCTGCCACAGAGTCACCCCTGCAGCAGGCAGAGTTGTACTTTGCTGTCACTGGTGTCACTGGACTCTCCAAGTGGGGACGTGTCAGGGTCCGCAGATCTTGGAGCTGCCTTAAACTTCCATATTTATGTGATTCCCACCTCTATCTCCAGCCCTGCCTCCATGAGACCAACCAGGCAAAGCTTCTTGTAATTGTTTTATAGGAACTATTTGGAGAAATAGGAGATCCATGTGGATGGAGAGCGGGACACCTGCCACCTTTTTAGGATACACACGAAGCCTCTCTTTACCTTCAGGCTGTTCAGCTCTGGGACTGTTTGGGCCTCCGGTGTGCATGTCAGATGAACAACATAAATGCCAGGAAGGATAAAAGATGAATCATAAGGGCAGATTAATAATGTGACAAATACTATTTTTTCCTGGCCAGGGCTCCAAAGGTCCCTCCCACCCATGGCAGGCTCGAAAAAGCACCCCATGTGGTAAAACCTAACTGTGAGCTGCTCCCACTATTGATTGTATCAAATGTCATTGCAGCAACATCAATCACAGCAAGTTCCTCCTGCGATTTAGGAGATTGTAATATGTGATTCCATAAGACTCTCATTGTGATTTAGCATTGATTAATGTCTGTCCATAAAATGATATAAAACTTACTTCTCTTCCATTGTAGAGCCCCAAACCGCATTCCAGCCAATAATTCAAAACCTTGTTAATGTAACTGCTAATTTCAGAGGGTGATGGGGATGGTTATGGTCCAGGAGTGGGAGTGCTGAGGGGTCTGCAGTGGGGGCAGGAAGAGGTTAGAGGAATTATTTCCAAAGCAGAAAATTGCTGTCCGGTTTAAATTATTTTAGGTGTTACACGGTCATTCTGCTGTGCCTTCAGATTCGTATCAGAGCTCCTTAGATTTAATCAGCACTTTGACATGCCTGACTCTAAATGCTCAAATAATCAAATTATTTTGATGATAAACCCTACATTATTTTTACCCATGGCTTCTTGATTCCTGCATAGCATTTGGCCACCTTCCACTCCCAGTGAACTGGCTGCTCTGAAGATATTTGTAGATACAGTTTGCTTTCACTGTATTTTCTGGAGGTAGGAGGCTCTGCTTGGCACAGGGCCTAGTACAAAATAGCTCAAGCTTTTTATTTCCTTTTCCCTTCTTTTTTTAAGACACATACCAGGGATTGCAATGTGCATGCATAATGGTATGTGAGCCAGGAATCACGCTCTTGCAAAAAAAAAGGAGACTGAGTGACTAGCAAAATGTTTAGAGAATTAAAAAAAAAAAAAAGAAGCCTGAAAATTGACATCTGGATGAAAAACAATATGTAATAGGAAGTTGAACATTTGGTACTTTAGTATAAATAATTTAGTTATAGATAACAGACAATAGAGAGTTCACAGCATTACTCAATGGGAAATATATAGATAATACAAATTTTCTTTGCAAAATATATGCAATGATTGCTGTTTTGGTTTAATAATAAATGTGACTTCAAAGAATCATTTGATTCAAACCTCTGCTTTTCTAATGGCATTCAGAATTATTAATATCTGTCTAGCCAGCTAAAGAGGTTTTTAAAAGAGTATGGCAGGGTGTTCTGCAATTAGAGTAGCCATCTGCCCTTTATTAAAACTCCATTAACCTTTACATTAAAATACATTTAAAATGCAGACACAATGAAAATATCAAACACAAATAAAATAGATAAATCTAAGTGGTTTTTTTGCTTAAGTGGCTTATTTGTGCAGAACCTGGCAACTTGTTGCGGCATGTAAAATTTTCTGTGGACAGATAACAACCTAGGATAAATTTTCCCATGTTAAGGATAGGAAATAATTGCAAGGAGGTGATGGAATTAATAACATCTCTGATGAAAATTTCTTGAACATGATCTTGTTTATAGAAGGCCAGGAAATCATTTAAAGTTCATATTATTAACCTCAGAATAAAACACTTAATTTTAAGGGCAGAATTAAATTGTTTTGCTTATGCAGCTGATTACAGTGGAGCTATTTTTGTGGTAGAATGACTCATGCAAACAAAACGATTGAAAATTTTCTGAAAATATTTATATACGTTGTCAGTATAAAATCCAACAGAGCTCCTGTAGATGCTGCTGCATTGTTCATTGAGCCTTGTACTGGTGACTCTCTAAGGAGTGAGAGCAATGCTGTATTTTCCTTGCCTGAATTATTATTACCATTAGCAGAGCTGCTGACTTAGTCTGTAAATAAATACGCCTAAAATACCCATTCTAAGACCTGTTTTTACTCGCTTCTGTTTTCACACATTTGATCAGTGTAGACTGAAGTTCCTGAACATCTGAAATATCTGCCTTTTTTAATAAAACAAAAATGGCTCAGCCACTCAAAGACCCAGGTTAAGCAACAATCTCGTTGTTTCGGCCAGTTTAAAGTCTTCCCGGTGAGGGTGTTGGCACATCCACTGAGCCCAGATTTACAGCCACGGCTGGCCGGGATCAGCCCCCCCGGCACAGGGCGCCCCTCCTGCCACTGATCCCACAAACCCAGCCTTTGGCCAAATCATAAAACTTTCCAAAGCCGCTCCTCCGTGAGCTGCTGAGCTGCATTTCCCAGGGGCTGCCTTCGCTCTGGGCCGGGGTCTGAGCAGGATTTCTTTCCCTCCCCGAGGTTTTTCTGCAGCAGCCCGTGAGAGGGGAGTGAGGGCTCAGCGGGGGAAGGAGCCGGCGACAGCGGGAGCCGGGTGAGGGACGCTCCGAGCACGGCGGGGCTGGCAGAGAAATTCAGAGCTGGGGGGACACCAGGGACAGAGTATGCTGCAGCCGGGGAAAGGGACAGGGTGGCGGGAGGTGAGGAGGGACAGGGAGCGGTGGCGGGACAGCGAGAGGCAGCGCCTGCAGAGCACCAGGCAAAGAGGATCTCAGCGAGAGGGAGAGGTCAGCGGTGGCCAGCAGTGGTCAGTGATGGTCAGTGATGGTCAGTGGTGGTCAGTGGTGGTCAGTGATGATCAGTGGTGGTCAGTGATGATCAGTGGTGGTCAGTGATGGTCAGTGATGGTCAGTGATGGTCAGTGGTGGTCACTGTGGTCAGTGATGATCAGTGGTGGTCAGTGATGGTCAGTGTTGGTCAGTGGTGGTCAGTGATGATCAATGATGATCAGTGGTGGTCAGTGGTGGTCAGTAGTGGTCAGTGATGGTCACTGTGGTCAGTGACGGTCAGTGGTGGTCACTGTGGTCAGTGATGGTCAGTGTGGTCAGCGGTGGTCAGTGCTCTGTGCAACCCGCTGCCGCTGTGCTCAGCAGCTGCTCACAGAGGAGTGAACTCCTGACAGTCCTGGGATTAAATAACCTCATTTTCATTGCAGAACCGACTTTGCAAAAATTTTAATGTGGCAAAGCGTTTCAATCCACGCTGCAGGAAAATGCTTTTAGTTGGCTTGACAGAGTATTCTCAAAGCTCTGTTTTCTCAGAAAGCTGTACAACATTCGCAACTTATTTTTATTCGGAACAATCACAAATGTCAGAATTACAGAGTTTCCCAAGAACCACAAATGCTGCTTCCTTTAAGGCTCTGGTCTCAGTGATCCCTGGATATCAGATGGTACAATTTAAGTTCAGATCCCAGTAATGCCCTTCTGATGACAAAACAGCTGAGGAATTAAATAACACATTTCCATGCTATTTTCTTAATGTTATTTTCAACAGCAGAATCCACATCTCTGTAGATTGAAGAATCATCTTGGAAAAAAAAGCTCAACTTTCAAACAGGTTTGTAGTTTTCTTAGCTGGGTTTATATATGGTCCTTATATTGACAGTAGTTTTTGATTAATATTGTGTATAACATTCCTTAATGCCTCAGTTGAATTAATTATGCAGAAACATTTGGCCACCTGGACGTACTATTGATGGAATGACATTTTATTGACAAAATGACAATTTAATACTGAGCTCTCCTAAAGCTCTCTGCTGAATAGGTTGTTTCACCAAGTAGAATACGTTCTGTGGGCAACTTGGAAAATCCTTTTGTTCCCCCCAAAGTTTCTCAGCGGGCTGTGAGTACCTCAGGATTGCTGCTGGAAGTTAGGACTGGGCTGCTTTGTGCCCTCAAGTCTGGGTTGGATGGGGCCCTGGGAAACCTGATTTAGTGGGTGGAATCCCTGCCAATGGCAGAGGGTTTGTAGCTGAATGATCTTTGAGGTCCCTTCCAGCCCAAATCATTCAATGATTCTGTGATTCCATGACTCCAACAATGGATAACACACAGAGTGGTTTCATCCACGGCTTCTGCTGGCTGAGCTCAGTGCAGTTTTCAAAAAAGGTACCTGTAGGTCATGGCTCCAACATCTCCTGCTGGCAGGGGCCCTGCTCTGGCTTTGGACAGTTCAAGTTATTTTGGTAAAATATCACCTGGAACTGAGGCCAGGTGACAAACATGCCTATTAAAGAGAAAAAAGAGGTGCCTCCACCTGCATGGCTTGCAAAGAGCCCAGGTTTGCTGCCCTATCCACACGTGAGAGAGAGGAGTGCTCAAAACTTCCCCTTCCCACCACTCTGTGGACAGTATAATCTTGCTGTGTGGTCTCAAATAAGCTTTTGTTTAGCTTTTGCCATGCCTTTGAATCCCAGACTCTAAAAATCAAGCCGCACTGCAAAATGATAGATTTAAACTGGGATTTTCAAAAGCTCACAAGTGACTTTGGAACAGGAGTCCTATGAAATTGCTGGGGTCTTCCATCATATGGGCACCTTAAAAAATTGTATTTTTTATTGGGACCCTAGTTTAACTTTCTTAAAAAATTGGAGTGTAGAGGTGGTCCTGATGATGGAGAATAATATTGACTTTCTGTAGCTGATAGCAGAGATGTGAGTGGGCTGGGAGTTTTCCAACCAGATGTTTTTCTCTTGGAAAATGCTGATTTATTAAAACTGAAACTTTTCATGGGAACATATCAGTACTGATTAAATTTTGTTGAGAGAGATTGCTAGGGCCTGAGCCAGAATCTCAGACTGTAACAAAAAATGAAATCTTTGAATGGGGAATGGCCAGCAGGTCAGGGCAGCCATCTGGAGCCTGTCTGGGTCAGGTAGAGGAGCTGAAGGGCTGTGAGTCTCTCACGTAACCTACAAAGCCCTTGGGCTATTCCTTACTCCAAGGATCATCTACTGGTTTTTCTTAAAGCCAAATTAAAAATCTCTCCATCTTATTGCTATAAGGAACAGGGAGAGTATTTCTTGCCTTGGCTGTTGTGAGAATTAAATGCTTGCAGTGTCTTTGACAATCTGATCCATCAAATTACTGGTATTGCATTATTAGTACTAATTTAGAGAGGAAAGTGCATCTTTGAAGAGGATGGGTGAACGTCAAGTCCAAAGATTTAATCCTCTGGAAGCAAATTACTGGTAACTGCATTATGGTGAGTTAATATCAGTAAATGTTATTAGTGTGAGGATTTGTTTCCATGTCAAAAGGATGTTAATACAATATTAGTGATGCAGGTCTTTGGTGTCAACATAAGAATATCAAATGCAAGTGGAAGAAAATTGTATTGGATTGTGGAGATGATGGCTAATCAATGACACAGAAAATCTATGGAGAGCAGTTCACAGTGACACAAGAAAGCGGTGTCTGCATAAATCAGTGCAGGCCAGTGGACACTGAAAGGAAGTTTCCATGCAAGATTAAGTGGACATAATTATCATGTCAGGACTACATGAAATAAGTGCTGCAAAATGAGAATGGTACTGTGCTGCTGACATTTACACCAACCAATGTCAACAGAAATTGCTCCCATGAAAAGAACCCAACAGGGCTCGTCCATACAAACTCCGACAGCAGCAGAAGCAGCTACTGGACTCCATCAGGCCTGGGAGCTCCGGTGGTGGATTAATCCCTGCAGCATTTGGTGCTGAGCAAACACAGACCTGCACCACCCCTCCTGGCCCAGAAAGCTGCCACAGATGGGGACAGCAGGTATCTGTAAGGGGGACATGGCCAGGAGAGTCCAAAGGACAACACGGGGGCAGCAGCCTCTGCTTGGCTGAATTTTCTGTGTGCAAAGAAGAGAGGTGAAGGATGAGGAAGGTGATGCTCTTGGGACTCATGGGGTCACAGAGAAGAAGGGGCTGGAGAACTGGAGTGGAAGTTGGCTAGCTGATGGGAAGAAAAAGCTGATGTTGGAGTCACCCACCATTTTTTCTAACTAGGCGTGCATTCAAGAAGGTAATCAATATGTTTAAGGGAGATGAGTTGATATGTCCCCTCATCTTACCTCCTTGCAATGTGAAATTTAGGGAATATTCTTGACCATGTTCTGATCCACCTGTCCATCCAACACTGCAGCCCAGCTCTGTCACATGTCCCCCCAGTACAGCCTTAAGCCCAGAAGGGCATCACAAAACGTGGAACTGGATGACAGAACCCACAAATATTTGTGAGGCAGCTCGCAGCCATCACAGGTACTACAGGCACCGACCCTGGGAAGGGCAGGAATAAACCCTGCTCCAAATATTGCACTTGTGTGAACACCTCCTCCATGCTGCAGGCTCAGCCCAGCCCATGCACCGTCCCATCTCCCAGCAGGTTCCCTGTGCATCTTGGACTCAAGGAGTTCTCTGCTCTGGGTGGAAGTGTGTCTGCATTTTCTACATTTGGTGCACCTTTACTGTACATTTACTGTACATTTACTGTACATTTATTGCACATTTATTACACATTTGTTTAGTTGAGGCCCAGTGAACAGGGTCTCAGGGAATTCAGTGGGAATTCTGCCACCAGTTTGACAGTGAATAGGATCAGGCCCTGTGTCTGCAGAGCAGTGTAAGTGTCCTAATGTGCTTAGAGTGTTTATAAAATTACTTAAGTCAGGCACATATTTCAGTCCAGCCCATTAGCCTTTCATATGTGTTTGTGCAGAGCACAGTGCCCAGGCAGACTGGCGGCTTGTAAATGTTAAATCAGCATAAATATCAGAGCCTCCACGAGGCCCATTCATGTGGTAACTCACAGCACAATTAACATAATGCAGGGAAAGAAAATATTGACATTTTATAAATCTGTATCTCCGTAACGCCGCATGAAAAGTGATATCTGCAATACTAATGGACACCTAATTAATGTTATTACAATACTTACAGCTCACTGAGAAGCTGATGAGAGAGCCTGTAAAAGAGATAAGATTAAAAGAGAGAAGAGCAGTAGTAATTTCAGCGACATTTCTGGCAGCAAGCTCTGGTGCAGCTCTTGCTTCAACTCCTGCTACAGTCACTGCTGGCATTTATGGCTTTGTAGCTTCAGGGCTGCTCCTGCAAGGATGTGCGATGGTAAAGGGGAGCAGAGGGTGCTGAGAAAGAAAAGTCAGACTTGAGAATGAATCAGAGGGATTTTGTTGTCGGTGACATTAGTGGCTGCTGCTCAGAGCTGTCTTGACAGAGCAGAGGGAGATGGAGAGGAGCTCAATGATACAGAGAAATGCTCGAGGGGGAAAACACAGAGTCCTTTCCTGGTATGGCCTCTTGCAAATGTGAGGTTCACAAGGTTTTGTGGTGTCCAGTTAAGTTTCTGTTTTGTTGTCTGGTTAATTTTCACAGCTGGCTTCCCAGACCTCTCCATTAACCAGCAAATTCGGCTCAATCACAGTGGTGACAAACAGGTATTGGCTTAGCCTTGTGCTGATCTGGGTGAGGAGCTGCTGAATAGCATTTGAAGAAGCATTCCTGTAACTTGGAATTGTGTCACTCCCTGCCATCCTCAGGGGCTGGGCAGGGGCATTTTGGTGCAAAGGAAGTTTCCATGTGTCAACCTGGGCTCCGAGCAGGCAGGGAGGAGTGGACCCCATCCACAGTGGGAATACTGGGGACCTACCAACATCACAGGACATTGTGGTGGGGTGAACAGGAAACTGTGGAAAAACAACATTGAAATGCATCCTTGGGCTGGCAGTGGTCAGAAGATGAAAGCGGAGGATGATGCTTTTCTCTAACAGCACTGCAGGATTTGCAGTGACATTGATTTGTCTCTGGGACACACAGACTTGCCTGCTTTGTTCTCCGCTGCTTGAAGGATGCAAGTATTTCCTGGAAGTGCAGCAGGTACATTGATATTGACTGTGTTCCAAAGAGGGCCTCCTTCCTCCAGCCCTGGAGGTGTGGGGCACAGCTTGACCTTGCTGGAAGCTCTGTCCTCCAGCAGCGAGGCTCTCAGGTGCATTTTCCTGCCTGCACACAGCAGCCAGAGCGCCACTGTACAAAAGGACTCTGCCAGGCTGCTGCAGGGGAATACAAATAACACACAGCAATGCCAGAACTGCACTGTGTCATTAAAGGCAAATCCTCAAGTGAAAATGTTGTGAGTGCACCAGGAATTCTTGGGACGTAAGGACTGATGTGTGACCTGCAGATACCTGCAGGCACTAATCCTGCTTACTGGTCTCCAGCTCCAGGGGTGTTGATTTTGCTTCCAACACATTTGAGCAATTAGCTTTAGTGGCTAGGACGTAATTTGTATGTTGAATAGCCCAAACATTTTAATACAAGACTGCTTTCCCCCAGAGGTGTTTAGGATTTTCCTAAAAGATGGCAAAGAGCCACTATGCTGCTCTGAATCACATTCTAGTTCCAGAACAATCAACTCTAAGTTGTTTAAGTAGGCTGGGTACATTAAAGTGGCTGTAAATCAGCATAATGAAAACAACAGTACATACAGAAATTCATTACATATCTGATATGCTGGGGTGTGATTTTTTTTTATTTGGTTCATTTTGCTTCATGATTGTTTTGCAGCATAAAATTCAGGCAATGGATGTGAAGTTACAAACTGCTTCCACCTCTCTAACAGTAAACAGAAAGCATTTAAAAAATAAAAAAATAAAATAAACACCTAAATGTTTTATTATATAAAGTTACTTGAGGCCAAGAGTTCAATAAGGAGAATTTATAAACATATCATTTCAGATCTTGGAAGGATTTCAACATAATTTGCTTGTGGTATGGTAAGTGAGGTGAAATCCATCTACAAGTCTCTCCGGAGTAATAAATATATGGAAGTGTCTTTTTATATTTGCTATGAATTTACTGTAGCACAAAAATGCTCTAGACTATCCAAATCAAATATGCATGACTTTTGGGCAAGTAAAAAACTCTTGATGCACTCTATAAGTTAAATTCTGTTTCTCCACAAAACACAAACCTCATTCTCTCTTAACTATTTTTACTCCAGTGGTGCTGCTCAGAGTGTAAGGTTTTGAAGAATCAGGCCCCAGGGCCTAAGCTTTCAGCAATATTTTTGAATATGTTTTCATCTAAGCTGACAGGGTAAATAAATTCTAATAATTGAGACTTCATTTTATGTCCATTTGTAAATGAACATAGATTTTTCAATTTATCTAAGTAATTAACCTTTATCAGCACTGCTGGCGGTAATGCAATGACGATTTCATACACAAATAGACACAGGTGATTATCTGTGGGTATTTTGGGCTTGGTAACCAGGCTCCTCTTGAGCAAATTCTCTGTTGTGCAGGTGGGTATGGCTGAAGAGTCACCTACTGCAAAACTCCCCATCAGTGCCAGCAGCTGCCTCTGCAGGACAGTGAGAGATGGGGTTGCTGAAAGGAACAACTCTCCCAGAGCAGGACAGTTTTTCATTCAGTGGCACTGCTGAGATTTTCACCTTTGCTGCATTCACCACTGGAACTGAATGAACCTATTTAACAAAACACAAGACTTTTAAACTTTGCACAATGAGTAGGGAAAAGAAAAAGGATGGCCATTCAAAGCTTCTGGTGAAGTTTTATGTAGGGGAGCTGCTAGTCAGTAGACATTATATACATCCCTTCAACAGAAATACTGCCTCCTGTCCAAATATCTGGTTTTAGGCTCATTTCCAAGGGCCTCACTGTTCACTCCAAACAAATGTCCTCACCTGGGACAGACAGACAATGCCTCTCCAGCATCTGCTATTTCATCTCTTTCTATCCCACCCATACGAAAAAAAGGGTCAAGAAAGGTAGTAGTCACCAAGGCCAGCCGTTTTCTCAAACCTGTAGCCAGAACTTTTGTAGGGGGCTCCTGGAAAGGGGATCTGCTTGCAGACATCCAGGCTGGAAGCAAAACAAGCCCCACTTTCCATCTGCAGTTTTGCAATGATCTGGAGGCTTACCCAGGAGTTCAGGTATTTTGTCTTTGAAAAGGTTATTGATTTGTTGCCTGTGCGGTCTTTCAGTTTCTGTTCTGAACCATCCGTTCTGATTAAAAAAAAAAAAAAAGTTGGAAAAAAGTTTAAATCATATTTAAGAGTAGCTCTAGTCTTTATATATTCAGAACCTTCCAGTACCCATACTGAACCATAGGAGAAACACAACCACACAGCATTAAATAAACATATTTCTGGGACTTTGATTGAATGAAACCAAAGTCTCAAGAATAAACCTTCTACACCAGGTTTACAGTAAAGCTGGAACTGAAGGTGATGGACAGATTCAAGCTCTGATCATGGATTGGACTGTATAAGGAAGCTCAGTTCTCCTGCATGAGCAGCCTGTAAAACATGAAGGGATATAGCCAGCAGCAGGAGGGGCTTGAACTCTAATGCAGAAAATTTTTTTTAGTAGATCTGGCTAACAAAAGTTCAGTCAGAGATTACATAGATATTTCTGATCCCACCCTGGGGACTGAATCAAGAGCTTCTCAAGGTCTTTGACAATCCTATTTTCTAAGATCTGAGAGCAGTTCCAGGCTGAACTGCTGAAAATCTGCTATGTAATATAATTGATTTTAAAATGAACTATGAGTTATTCTGGCCAACCCAAGAGAGAGAAAATGTCCCTTCTGTTCTCCTGGCTTACAAATCATAAGCTAGATAATAAAATATAGATCATGACAGAATTGCTTTTCCCTCTGTTTTGGAAATGAATGACTTTAAAACATTGGCAATCTCCTCTTGCCTATGGACTCCCAAGCCCATGTTTAAGCACATTAGGTTCTTTCCACTGTGCAAAGCAAGGTAAGCATTTAAATGTTTTGGGTTTTGGCAAACAGGGAAAAAGAATCATAAAACCCTACTATTATTAAACTCTCGAGAAAGCAAGCAACACAGTCACCAAAAAGTTGCAGTGAAAAGGAGCCATTCCTCAAGAGGAGAAGCTGTGGCAGAAGTGGATCGTTGCACTTGCTCTGGGACCACAGGGGTCAGGATGGTGGCTCTGTGCCAAACCCTTAAAAAGTGAAGGTCTGATGTCCCATCAGGCCTAGAAATGGGAAGGGTGGAAAGAAAAAGGAAGGAAAAGTTGGCAATGACTGAAAGTATGCATGACAGGAAAAAACTGCAAAAGCTTTGAAATCAAATCCCTGGAGAAGGATGGGTGCACAGCCTTGTTTACCAAGTCCAAAGGATGAAGTGAAAAAGCTCCAGTGTGGTGTGATTAACAGTGGAACTTGCTGCTGTCAGTGAGGAAGAGGAACCAGAGCGCCTTTTTCTGGATCTCTGACCTCAACAACCTAACTTTTACTTTGCTCTTCAGGGACAGGATGGTGTGTGGCTTGTGTCTGTGGAAGAAGTGTTTTCTGCCCTTGCTCTGAGTCACCACATGATGGTCAACTTTTGCCACTGGGATATCTCATTTTCTTTAGCAAAACTGGCTTTTCCTGTGAATCATATTGGTCCTGCTCAAAGTTTCACCTTGCCTATCTATCAGCCATGTGGCACATGTCAGAGAGAGCAAATACTCCATGAAAAATTACTTTATAATTTGTGAAAATGAGCAGAAACTGCTGACCTAACCACACAGTGACAGCTCCCAGGTGCTTTCTGAATGATCTTGCAAAAGAGTAAAACAGAAAGTTAAATTTGTTCAGCAAAATGCTGCCTACAAATCCTTGTTTCTCTTGTGCAGAAATACCCTGTGTTAGCACAGTGGATGTTACCTGTGACTGTGGCAGTCAGATCTCATGGTCTCTATCTCACTTGACTTATCTGCAGACCAACAGCAACTTCAGGATTTGAAGCGACTTGAATTAATTTTCCTGTGTTTCAATGGGTTTGGATGGAATCCCATGAACTGAACATGCCTGACGGTCCTCATGCTACCTCAGGTGACATTGCAATTGCTTTACCAGTGATTTATGCACAGCAGTGGCCTCAGATACGAGCACCAGGTTCCACAGCCCTTGTTAACCAAACCTGCAGCCTCCAGCACTTGTTTGGATGAGAGACCTGGACCCTTTCCTCTTGTGGCAAGTGAGTCCTGAAATCAATTTTTTTTTGTTCCGCTTTCTGGCCAAAAAAATTCCAACCAGAAGTGAGGAAACATTTTCTTTTAAACTGATGTATTTCTGCCAAATACTTTGCTAAGGGTTTAACTGACAAATTTCCTGTTCGGTTCTGGTGCATCCTGACACCAAACTCAGCAAGAATTGGTGCTCATTTGTGCTTGCTCAGCAAGCACAGACCCAAACCAGAAGGTTCCAAACTGGTGCAGTCCAAATGAATACAATCAATTCCCTGTGTATTATATCAGTTTAGCTAGACAGCTAAATTCAGTTAACTGAGTACAGCTTAATCAGAGTCATTGAGGAAAAGCAGCAACATAACCTGTGCAAAAGTCAGGGGTTGTTCTTTTGTTCTGCTCACACTGCCTGGGGTAAAGCAGCCCTTTAGTCTTCCTGACAGTGTTAGAAATTAATATAAAGTGAAGACATATGGATTCATTCTCCTCCCAACTATTGTCAAGCAACCTGGGAGCAATTCCACTAAAATCAGTTGTTATGGTGTGAAGGTCAAAAGCTCAGGATTCTTGTAAAGTTTGGTCTGACAAAGAAAGTATTTCTTTTGTTCCTGGCTGCTTCGGATTTGCTGGGTCTCTGTGGTGACTAGTCCAGTATCAGTGAATGGTTTTCTTTCTAAACATTTTCTCCATGAATTTCAGAATATCCTCACTGGTTTATGTTTTTCATGTGAGCTGAATGTTTGGTAGTTGGCAAAAAAGTCTCTGCTGTGGAAGAATGGTGAACAGTTGCAATGGGAACATAAAATGGCCAGGTTGCGATTAAGGAAGTACCCGTGTTCAACACTGGGAAATATCTGACTCTGAGTTTTAATAAAAATCAGTCAGTCAAAAATGGTGACATCTGCATGTGATCAGTGACTCCCATATCCCTGATGTAGCCAAGTCCATGACCTTTCTCTAGTGAGGAAATGGGGGCAACCATTGGACTTGGAAGCGTATTTGTGGATCTGAAAAGTTATGGAGAGGAGTGGCCACTGCTGCTTCTGAAGAGAAGTTATCCAAACCCTCCTGCATGAAGGACTTGATTCAAAGCCCATTGAGATGGACTAATAATGTTTCTGTAGAGTTCCCTGGACTTGGCCCGGAGCTCTGAGCAGGCAGGACGTGCCCTTCCTTGGCCTCTGTTTCTGAAGCGCCCACACAGAGAAACTTCTTGGCACAGAACTGGAATGGGCCTTCCCAAATGCTGCCTGAGCCTCTGGCTTACTCCAGGCCCTGTGCTTCTCCTGGGCACTGTTACACAGCAGCCTTCTGCTGGCTTTGGGGAACAAGAGGGAGAGGTGGAGGAGTGACCTCGAGGAGCGTTCCCAGTGTGAGCACCAGCCTTCGTTCCTGTTGTTTCACCTGGACATTCCTTCACCTGCTGTGATAGCTGTGTGAACAGGGACACGGCCTCCACGCTGCTCCCCCTGTCCTGGTGAAGTTCTCAGAGGGTTTCTGGAAAAGCTGCTCACCTTTGACAGCAAACACCGAGAGGAAATGTTTGCACTGGCCTGGGCTCATTTTTGTTGGCTCAAGACTGAGCCCAGGACTCCCTGCAGGGGCGAGAGCAAGCTTGCTCCGTGCCTAAGTGTTGGCTTGGCCATTTAGCTAGGAAGAGTAAAAAATGTTAAGCCCGCCTGGCCAGCGTCTACCCCAGGCTTGATTCTGTGAGAATTCAGTAAAGACAGTTACTAAGCCCATGGCCATGTGGACAGAAATACCTCTGAATGCTCTCAGACCTGGTCTTTAGTTCAGGATACAGATACAGCTGCACTGTCAGGGATCTCGTTCTGTGGGGTCTGGTTTAGTCCTGATATTAGGATGCCAAAAAATGAAACCCCTGAGGCTTGTCCTCACAATTCCAGTGTGATTTAGAGAAGTCAGGTGAACCTTGTTTCAACCTTGTTCTTGGGTTCTAAGTGGTTGTTTCATTTAGGACATTTGACTAAAAGCTCTTTTCATGGAACCAGCTTCTGCAGGAAAGATGCCAGCAATTAATGAAAGATGATAAAATAATAAAAGAAGTAATACATTAACTATATTATCCTTGCACATTTGGGCAGTCTTTTTCATTATATCCTCTTTATGGACATCCTCCAGCAACAATTGAAGAGCTTCTTTATTGCTGTTCTGTGACTGTTTTGGTTTCTAGACATTAACAAGTTATTTAAATGCAAAAGTTCTCTCTTGCTCATCCATTTCCTACTGGTAGATTTGCCTCAAATAACAAAAAAAACCCCTGCAATATGTTGCATTTATACAATTTATGTGCGTGTAGGAATACTCATATCTAAAGGAATTTGGATCTTTGACTTCTTTTTCCTCTCTCCTTCCTGCAAACATGAAGAGATACAAACATTCCTTATATGCAGGTGTACACTCTTCTGGTTGAGTAGCACAGTACTATGTAGCCCCATTGTTTTGATTAATTACGGAGACAGGATTTTCTGAGCAGAGAAACCAGAGAGAACCCACCAGCCCACAGGACAGTGATTTCTCAGCACCTTGACAACTGCAATGCCCCCTGGGCTCAGTGGGAATCACACTGGCAGTTATGGGCAGATTCCTCTCACGCAAATTCCAAGGCCCACTCACTCCTTTGGTGCTAATTCTTCTAACACCAACACAAACACCAGTTTGGAGGCACCATTCAGAGCTTTGCTTTTGTACAGAACAGAAATAGCTCTCCAGGCAATTCTGACTGCTGGCACCAAAACAGCACATCTGGTGGGAACAGCTGCTTTTGGAGCCCGGATAAAACAGGCAGGCCGGATTGTTTAGAAACAAGAAAGGTAGACATGGTCACGCCCAATGAGAAAACGGAAGGGGGATTGCCTGGTACATTATTCATTCATTCATTCCACTTCCCCAAAATGCCTCCTGACAACTGCTTAAGAAAGGCAACAGCAGAACCAGGTCTGGGAGGAGGTGATTCCTAGGCTGCCTATGAACCACAGCTCTGTTTGCTGCAGAGCATGTTTATGTCCTACACAAAAATCAAATGCTGCATCTGTAATTCTGTAATATGCATCTGCATTCTGTAATAACCCTCTGTGGCTAGAGAGGGTGATGAAAACTGCCATTTTCCCCACCCACACGTCTTCCAAAGGACTTGCTCCAGATCCATATATATATTTTTAAATTCTCAACAATCAAACAGTAGTTTGCCATCCTGGAAAAAGAATGTCAATAATTTGTCAATTCTTTATGTTGAGTAATTGATTAATTGGCACATTTATCTCTAAATCAGTAGCAATAAATTCTATCATTTTTAATCTTGACCTAAAAGTACTAAACCACTTCTAATTGCCACTGTTGCTGCTGTAAAATGACTGATTAAACTGCATTTATATCATAATCTTTGTTGCTTCTGAAAAGTCTAATTGAAGTCACATCAGTGACTCAGTGCCAAGGAAGGAAAGGACCTTGCTTTTGCTTTCTCACAAGAATTATTTGGATGGGTAAACCTGATATTTCCCCCTGTCTGTACTGGACTCTGGCCTCTGACTCTAATTGTTGTTGCAATGCTCTTTATTGTCTGCCTTGAGTCCCAAGGTGCTGGGTGTTTCACAAACCCAAGGCAAGACAGTTCTAAGCCCAAGAGCTGAAGGAGAATATGGAGAAGTAGGCAAGCACAAAATCATGAAGCACCACATCAAATATCAGTTTCAGAGTATAAGAACTTTTGCAAAGTTTTCACCAGGCACCAAAGCAAATGGGAGTTGTGAGGTGACGTTCAATTTTATTTTGCAATTTATGCAATTATTTTCTAGCAATTCAACATCACAAAGACCCTGGAAGTCAGCTGTAGCCTGACCTTTGTATGCATTCCTAGGAAAAGGGATAGAGCCCAAAATACCACCATTATGGTGAATCATAAATCCTGGGGGCTGCAGGCAGCTGGGATTAATGAACAGTTGAGTGGCCCAAGGATTAGGATGACCATGTCCAGGTTTCCTTTGTTCTCATGCCTTCTCCACGCTGAACCCAGCTCAGCCTGACTGGCTGATCTAGCCCTCTTGCACTATCATCATGTACAAACAGGATTTCCAAGTGGTACTTTAACCTTGTGAAAAACAGAGCTTTCTGACAAAGAAGCAGAGCAGACCGTCAGGATCCAGAAAGGCCTTTTCTGAAGCTGAGGGAACTGGGGATGGTTTCTGACAGACAAAATACCTCCACCCTTCTTGTGTGAGTTATGCTAACTGACGATAGACTTGAGTGGCAGCTTCAAGTTGTAAAAACCTAAAAAAAAAGAACCCACCTAAAAAGAAGTAAAAATAATAAAGGACCCAAATCCTGCTGGATTAAGCTGAGGCCCAGCTTCTAAACTCTTGGGAACTAAGTCGGCATAAAACCCATCTAACAAAGTTACAATGCTTTCCATCCCAGGTTCTTAGACTCTTTTTCTGGTTTATTCATTATCAGCCCAAGTTCTGTAGCCGCAGCTTTATTATCATTCTAATTCCACATATAGTTTGCAGGTGAAAAAAATTTTGAAACTGTACCAGATGTTATCTGAAAGAAACACACACACACACAAAAAAAAAAGAAACCCAGGCTGCCATAATTCTGTAACCGTGAATTTAGATTTTGTAAACTTTAGCCTTCTTATTGCATATGACAATGTTACATTGTAAGGGTCTCTATTGCCTCAAACAGAGAGTCTCCAGGAAGTCTTGGAAGACTGATGAGGCTTGTTTTATCACAAATTTGGTTAAGGGAATCCAAAACAACTAGAAAAACACCAAACTTATTAATACCCAGCATGAGCAACATGAACATTCCTTTTCGCTTCTCATTACAGCTTCCAAGGACAATACAGGGAGCAGCTGAGCTCTGTAGGATTTTGGAGCCAGGTACTGGCAAGGCAAAATGAAACAGAGAGAGAGGAAGGCAGCAGCTCTCAGCAAATGAAGGGCAAATGCCCGTGGGGGTAAGTTAGCCATAGGTGCTCTTAAATACAGGGGAGTGAGAACACAGAGCATGGGGACATGAAGGACAGGGAAAGTCTCATCTCATGGACATCTGAGGTCTAAAAGGGCAGAACACCTCCTCCTCATGCTGGGAAAGCCCCACGTTTTGCTGCTGCGTGATGTGGGTACAGAGTGGGACACAAGTGCACTGGCGCGTGGTAACTCTGCTCCTGGGGGTCAGCACCAGAGTGGCAGAGGGCTGGGGGTGAATGCTGGCATTCTCTGTTGTTTCTGATGCTTTTGAATCAGTGAGGAATACAGTCAACACTTTAAAAAAGTGTTTTAGGTTGTGGGTTTTTCTTAGGAAAGTGTTTTGGGGGGTTTCTCCTATGCTATATTTGGTCAATTTGCAGGAATTTCCCAGCTATAGCACTAGCAAGTGAGCGAGTGGATGGGACAATGAGCTCAAGAGGAAATAGGGCTGTGAAGCCAGCCAATTTAATCTCCTCCATGTAAAACCTTGTAGATGAGAAGGAAACCCCAGCTGATGGCCATCTTTCATTAGACATTTCTGTCATTTGAAGTTTCCTCTATGAGGATTAGGAAGTATAAAAGTATGGAGTATTAATCACAACTAATTTGATTGTTAAAATGACCTCTATAATTTCTTAAGGGTTTTCTCTGCTTTCAGAACACCCAATTACTCCATCTTGTGCTTTAAAAGCAACGTGAAAATTACTCTTAAGAACAGCTAAAGAGCACTGAGAGAATTTGTCTTGTTTCTTAAATTAAAGGTTCCTTCTACTTCATTATTGCCATAAAATTAGCAGAGATCTTTGGTCATTTCTGTTTTTCCTAGATGAGGCTGGGTAATTTGGAAGGTGTGTGTTGTGATTTCTCTGATCACAGGTGCCAGGGTGGGAGTAATCTGTCTCTGAGAGAGAGTTGATGTCTTATACACCGAACACCTGCAACTGCAATGAAACAACTGTGAAAACCAAACCCACCAAGGGTCCCCAGACCCATCTGACAGATCATCTCCACAGCTGCCAGCCTCTTGTCTCTGGTGACGTCCTGACTCACCTGACACCACGGATTGCTGACCCAGCCAGGAGCTGGCTGAAGTAGTCTGAAAAAAAAGGCATAATAGCATACCCCAACAAAATTTCTTTTGAAGCCCAGACTGCATAAACGCCTCAGGTTTCCTTCCCTTTCATGAAAAAAAAAAAAAAAAGCAAGTTCAGTTTAAAAGAGAAAATTTCAGGAAATCTTTATGCAGAGGGATAATTCCTGGCCCTTACTGAGACTGTTCCATCCCATTTCCTCCTTTTCTCTCCATGTGTGCCAGGTAATACATCATGTAATGTTCACATCCACAGAGTGATTTGTACAATACTCAGATATCAAATACACCTAAAATAGCTTAACTGGAAGGAGCCACAATGGGACTATGTCAATTTTTGGCACCAGCCCCTCTGCACCACGGAGTGTTTTTTCGTGGGAAGGAGTGGGATTGCTGGTGGATTTCCTTGGGTTTGTTTCAATGGTGTCAAATCCATTTCCCATAGTGTTTTTGCCTTCAAACCTGTGGCTGAGCATCTTCACCACGGCCCTGGAGCTGCTATATGAAGTAGCTGTATTGAAGTATCAATGATGGGTTAAAATTCCTGTGGGATGATCCCCTCATCTTTCCTCCATGAAAATGGAGAAAGATGTTCCTTTGAGGGACTCAGAAAGATCTCTCAAAAGACCTTGCATGGCTTAAAAATTCTAACAATCCATAAATTGTTGAGAACTTCTGATTGGTAGAAAATTATTGTCCTTGGTTGATTTGAATTTTGAGTTTTCTCCAGTGCTGTGGGAGCCGTAATTTTGAAACCTGGGAATCACACAGAGCTACTTGCTCCAGGACAGAGCAGGGAGACAGAAAAAGGCCAAGTCTGGAGCTCAGACTGCAGTGATGGGGCTGTAGCAGAGGGGCTTCTCTGGCCAAGAGTTTAAACTCGGTGAAATGCTGAATCACTCAACTGGCAAAGCTGAAGTGACTCCTCTGATAAAATCTGTTATCTCTGCTGTTCTGAGTGGCTTGACCTGCAAGAATACAGCTCATAGCTTATTCTTCACAAGTATGCATTGCATTGTGTGATGCAGTATTTGCCATGAAAAAAGCTTTATTACAAACTAATTTTGAAAGTAATTTTTAGCAGATACATTTTGGGAAGACTATTATATGGCAAGCTCTGGAATGTGAAACCATGGTGACTCTATAAAAGCCAAAATTTAAACCTTAAAATAGTCCCTGTCCAAGACTTTAGAACAATCTACAAATTGATCATTTTTCAACCTACAGACTTCAGAAAATACCTTCAGACAGATCCAAAGAAGAATTTTATTTGCCAATAAAATTTTCCAAAGGAGCTGCTTCAAAAATGGTTGGAACATAATGTAATGGCTTTACATAACATTTTCATCTAATGGTTTTGGTTTCCTATGACTAAGAGTTTGGGACAGAGACATCTTATTATTCATGTATTAGAAAACAATTTCATTCCTATTTTAAAAACAAATGTCCATATAAACCCAAGTGCTGGGCTGCCTTTTAAATATTTGTCATCAAATCCATTAATCCTCCAAACCCTGAGTCCATTTGTGATTAGATTAATCTGTCACATTAGACAGCACCCTTTCTAAAACAGTAATCAGTGGAACATTAAGTGACAACACCCACATGATGTCCTGCAGATTGCAGAGGCAAGACCCAAAAAGATATTAGTGAATGAACTTTCATTCTTTCTCCAAACTGATGAGATTTTTTTAACTGCCAAAATTTAAAAATAGCATATTGCCAATGCCGTGAACATAATTAAAAAGGAACAACAAATCCATGGAATTAGAGATGCTACATTAGCAGATTCACACAACCGTAAGGTACCTTCAGTCTTTGTTTTGCTACAGCCCAGTAGCCAGATTTCACAGCAGTAAATTTCTGAAATGTATTTTTGTACCTTTAACAGTCCTTTTCATATGGGTGCTCCACTACAAGGCAAACATGACCAAACCTAAAAAATATTTTGAGAAATATTTTTATTGAAAAAATCATCTAATAATAATTTAAAAAAAATGAAGCCCCCAGAAGAAAATTTCTAATTTCTTATATTGTACAAGCTGCTGGACAAATGCATTTGTAAATTTTCAGCAAACTTGCTATAGTCAACTGCAGCTTTATGTAGCACAAAAATAACTAAATTCTTGTTTTAAGGGCATATCTCAATTCAATTATCAACAGAGAAACACCTTGGTGCTTTCACATTAAATATGCCTCCAAAACTCCATTTGTAATCTTGTCAAAGAAATCAATTGTACAAGACAAATAATAAGAAAAGTCTTTGAACATTTTTTCAGCACAAGAAGACTATAAACTGTAACGGGATGAAATTTGAACAGCTAACTGAATTAATCATGTTTTAATGTTAAATATTGAAGACTAACATTGTACTTCTTTTGGGTGATGAAAAACTTCATCATTTGCCAGCTGTGGTCTGATATTAGGAGGGGTCAATGGTCATAATGGCTATGAATTAATTCTATCTTAGTACTGTCATCACTACAGAGGCAACAGAGTTTATTTTTCTGTAGGTTTTCTTTTAGTTAGCTGCACTTGAGTTATTCTGTGAACTAACATTCAAATTGCGTCCATATTGCTCGGCATTTATTCATTTGTCCAGCAAAGACAAGTTTTATATTACATGGCACACGTTAAAGTTGATCTGTTGAGCAACTTCATTCCTAGTGAACATGGAAGTACTTTTCCTTTTGGACTCGCAGAGGATTTGTAAGAGGGCCTGGCTGAGCAGAGCTGGTCTGGGCTCACATTACCTTGGCACTGTGTAACTGCTGAGTGTGGACTGGGCTACTTCGGCTTCTGTACCTCAGTGGCCTCATCAACTTCAGTTCAAGACATTATCCCTCTGAATTAAAAGTTTCTGTGTGTGGATTTGACTACATTTCAATGATGACATTGCCTAGCTTTGCTGTAAATACAAGCCACTTGTCTATTTTCTTTTAATTCCAAAAGCATTTGTCACTGCGTTGCCTGGACACCAGTAATCAGAGCTTTTTTGAAGCTTTTTTTTTCATTGAAAAATGAGACACCAATTTCAGGAAGCCTCCAGGTGATCTACAATGATCAAAATAATTCGAATTCATGGCATTTCTCCCTCTTGCCTAGCTTTTCCTTACCTTACATACTTTGTATGTTTTTACAGCCGTACTTTTTGTTTCCATACTGCAATTTGATCCTGCACATTGCAGCAGTGCTGGTCATGGGCGAGCATTTCCTGACCAGCCTTTGCTACAGTGATCCCCTCACCATATTTCATTATCAAGTGCCAGGTAAAATACATTATATAGGTATTTTAGGCAGGAGACCTGCAAGTTTAATGCAAGTACAGCAATAATAGCTCTTTGAATATAATTATACCTCCTTTGTATTCACTCGGCTATTTTCTTTTCCTAGTGACCAGGGTTATTCTATGGAAAATATTACTCTCCATCAGGCCTTGTTATTGGACTTCTTGAGATTAATGTGCTTCAAATCAAAATACAATTTACAGAAGATATCACATCTTGGAAAATTGTTGCCAGAGATACCTTATTTAGTAAATTAGCAATCAGCAGTGACACACTGCTGTAGTGTATCAAGAACTGTCATTTGAGCGAGAACAGTCTGAAACTAGGTAAAGAGCTTTTCTTGAGTTCAAAAGTTAAACATACCATAAAATTTGGTTCCCTTGTCAGTTTTACATACTAGATAGATAGTGTACAGTGCAGGGCCAACAAATGCATGTCCAAGGCTGTATAATTTTTTGCATCCCAGGGTGTTCTGTTTGCTTCTGTGGCTCCTGAAGGTAGGATATTTACCTAGGAATGATGTCAGTTTGGTGCAGAGTCAGGAATAAAAATCGTCCTGGCAGTTTCTAAAAATAACTTAATTACAGCTAACAACTACCTAATATTCAAGATCTCATTATTCTATCTCTGTAGTTTGGTAAGTAAATATCTGAATATTATCTGTAGTGTAGTATCTGGTGACTCCCAACCAAGTTAATGATGCCATGAGATTGTAACTTAAGGTTAAATAAAGTGGAGGCAGGGGATTTAGCGGGCTGCCAAATAAATAACAATAAATAGCACACCCACCTGAAATTTATTAACACCAATTCTAAGCAATAAGGAGATCAGATTCATGGGCCAGTCTCCTTTTGAAACAAATTCATGACCTTCTATTCACTGAAAGTTAACTTTTAAATATACTTTTTCCAGGAAGCCTTCCAAAGGCAATCTACCCTGGAAACAAACCCGATTTAAAAAAGTTTCACACAAACAAATGGAAATAGCAAGAGCAGGACAGTAATTGACTGCACTTAACCTGTATACATATGTATATTTTTTTTTTTTACTTTCCCTCTTCTTTAGGCTTGATGGTATTTTGGATGATGAAGAACAACATTGAAGTCAAGTTGTCTGACATAATCTGTCTGCTTTGCAATGTAACATTTTCCTTAAGATTACTGTAATCAGAGTTCAGTGAAGAAAAACTTCAGTCAAGCAGAAATTGTCTAAGCTGAGATGTTCTCTAGTGCCTGTTCAGCTTGGGGATTGTCTTGCACAATTTTGCTTTCAGTGACCGTGACACACACATCAGGAATTTGCCAAAAGTAAAAAGCTAAGAGACACTGGATGCTAAAAGGAATCTGAATATCCAGGACAAAGAAAGTACTGAATAACCATAAGTGCTGGAATGAAGAACTGACTCCAAATTTCATTGTGCAAAGTGTCCTGCTTTAGGGGAGCTATCAGAGGGACTTCTGCTGTAAATTGAACTCACCAGCTGAGAATGTCTGAGGAAAAGGAAGACAAGGATGTACCAGTGAATACCAGGACTATTAGGAGACAATTATGTTATGGAGAGATGAGAAAAGTGAATGGAAATGCTTTCACAGAAGTACTTCAAAGAGCACAAGGAAAGTTTTAATTTGACAAGGGAGACCTGCTCTGCAACTTCTCACCCAGCTCTGGCCAGATATCCTCACAAAAACTGTGAAGAGGGGCAAAACTCTTTGTATTTTCTGCTGGGTTGTTTTATTGATTTAATCATCAATATCGAATGGTCATAAAACAGCAAGAACCAGATGCACAGGAAATATACACATGGATAGGAGAGAGAAGAGGAGGAAGTGAAGGAGGAGGAGAAGATCATCCCTTTCAATAGCAAGAAGCTGATGGATTGACTCAGTCTGTTTCTGGCAACCTCACCTAACTCAGCAGAGCAAGGCTTACTCTGCCAAGAAAAACTCGACAGGGCAGGAAGGAGATAGTGTCTACCAACATTCAACCAGATAAGACAGAAGCCAGTGCTGTTGCAAGAATAAATGGACACAAACTGGCCATGAACAGAGCTGGGCTGCAAGTTAGAAGAGTGGTTTTAGGCTCCATACCAGCCATATTCTGCAGTTTCAAATGGGATTAGTCAGGAAAATGGGAAAGACATAAACACTGAGGGACACCCAGTAAAAAACTTAGAACAGAGGGCATCACTTTTTCACCCACAGAGCATTTATAAGCATTCAGCAACAGGTTCTGCTGTTGGAGGACGTTACCGAGGCCACAAGGATAAATGAGCTTAAACAGGGATGACCAAACTCCTGAAGGGGAAACACGTCAGTCTCTACTTCAGTCTAAGTGTTCCTAGGATGGAGCTGCATAAATTTGTGCAAAGGATTATATGCAAGGAATGTGTGGTAGCAGGGGACCAGAGTTCATGGTGCAAGATGCCTTTTCAAGTCCTAGATCCAAAGTGTATGGATCACTGCAGAGGCAAATGAGCCAAATTCCACATCCTGTATTCCACAAGAGACCAAAGGAGCATTCTTATCTAGCCAAAATATTTCCTTGTTTAAGACTAGGGTATCAGATAGTGCAAAACAAGCACAGCTTGTAGGCAAGTTTTCCACTTCTCTGTTAAAAATATTTCACTTCTATTCTCCAGCATCCATCACTTTGCCATTATTGATTTCAAATGCTATGAGACTAATTGGTAAGCATAGAAAATTGAACTGATGAAAGTGAGTATTTAACTAATACAAAATCCATTTTTGTAGATCTTATATGCATTATTTGATTAAAATGATTTAATTTTCGTATTACAGGTTTGTGTTTCAGAGATGCATAATACACAAGATCTAACAAACGGTTGTAACTCTGTTACAGAGTTCCACAAAATACTCTATTTCCAAGGCAAAATACTCAAAAATTGTGAATGAGATCCCAATAATCAGAACACATTCTTAAGAATGTAATTCAAAAGGAATCCAGAAAATTCTGACCACATTAAAGTCAATGACAAGCCTTTCGTAAAGTCAATGACGAAATCCATGTGGGATTAATTTTAATTGCCTTTTGTTTTTTATGAGCCTTCACCTACCTGCCATTTCCAGTCTCTGTAATCAAAAAAGTAATTGTCTCCCTTAACTGACTGATGGAGTTTTCCCATAGTCTAATAAGTCTAGGAGTAGAGGCAGTAAGAGTTCTCATAAGGTTTGTGCTCTAATTAAGTGTCTCCTGTCAACCGGAGAACAAATTTTTCTTTTAAACTCATCCTGCAGGAAAAAGGCAGCGTCTCACAGGGAGATTTGATGAATTGGACAGGAGTGCCCTGGAATTAAGGGCTGGGAATGTGGTCCAGACAACCCTGAGAAGGTGGAAGAACCAAGCTAGGAAGGAGAGTGGGGTGCAGATCCCAGCTGAGCTGTCCTTGCCATTGTGCCTCAGGGGAGAGGTGGGTGGGAGCAATGCTGTCTGCTTTTGGGACTGTCCACCTCCGTCCTTGCTGCTGCCACCTTTTCTGCCCTGCAGAGCAGGAGCTGCTGGTCCTGTTCTGCAGATGGCACAGGCAGGGCTGCAGTGGGAGCAGAGCTGTCAGATTGTGACTTCATCTGTGCCTGGTGTCGCCCCTGATTGCTGGGCTGCATGTGGGATGGAGGGAAGCAGAGGATTACCCTTGGAAAATGTTTAATTTGAGGCCACTTATGTTCATTTCAAGCTTGACACCTCAAACAATGGCAGTGGATTGATGTAGTTTACAGAAGATGGTTTTATCTTCTGCTGATGTTCACCAACTTTATCTTCTAGACTTGACTGGCTTCACTCCTGGGAGCTGCTTCATAAATGAATGGTGATAGTGGAGCAGTGAAGACCTCTCTTGAGGCTGGAAAAAACTGATGGAAAATAGCTGAAAATATCTGCTCGGAAGATAAGAGCTTAGCATAAGAAGGGAAAAAAACCACCCAAATCTGCAAGAAACAGGAATGACTAGAGGGGGCCCAGAGAGACAGAAATGTTTTAAACTAAAAATAAACCTAAATTCTGAAATTTAAATATATAAAGCTGTCTGTTAAAAAAAGGTACCAGATTACATCTCTACAGTGCCAAATAATTAATAACTTTTAATAACCCTAATAAATTTGGATTTCATCAAAATCTTGTTGCATTTCATTGACTGTTTCAAGCAAGGACTATCAGTTCTTAAGGAAGACCAGCACCTGTATTAAAATGTACACTGCTGACATCTTTCCCAGGTACATCAATTATAATTAAAGTGTAATAAGAATGCCAGGATGGACTTCTCAGGCACTTTCATGCTGGAGCCCAAGCATTTAAAATTAAATCCATTAATTGTAACTACTATACGTTTGTGATCTCTCAGCGAACAAACTAATTCATTGCTTTTGCAGCCATGCCAGTCTTTGTTAATTAAGGTTTGTGATTTATTTAATTTGAGTAGGAATGTATCAGAGTGCCCCAAACTGGACTGATAAAAGTTCATTAGTTCCTACTGTTTAAGACAATTTGGAATCCAATAATGAGAAATGTTTCTAGGCGCCTGACAAAAATTGATTAACAAAATGGTCTCTAATTGTTTAAAGGAAAGCTCCATATTTTCTTCAACCCACCCATCCAAAAGTTCATATGTTAAGAAGCTTTTCTTACTTCGAAGTGGCTCTGAAACACACTTGAAGATAAAAGGCTGATTTAAAATTATTGTTGGCATTGCTGAGGGGAGCAGGGAGCCACTGTGCTGTCATCATCTGGAAGGCTTTATTTCTTTCTTCTCTTTTCTTACACAGCAGCCAACTCCACAGTCTCTGAGTGAAAGTCAAATACTAATGAAAGTGTTCCTCTAAAAAAGTATTAATGTAGTAGTTTCTCTGCTTTGCAAGTGTGAAAGATAGCTGAAGAGTGTGGGACTGATATGACCAGGCTGTGGCTTAAAGGAGACACCCCTTTGTCATCAGAAATATCTCAGCAACAGAACAGTAATCCTGACCACAGACTGCTGAGTCTCACCGTGAGGTTGGCAGGGGAAGAGTCACAACAGTGATCCCAAAAGGAACCCAGAGCAACCAGACGAGATGCAAACAACCACACACAGCCATTAGTTTGGTGAACTGAGTCAGAGTCAGAGAAGTGCCCAGGCTGGAAGGGACCTGTGGACAAAGAGGACAACAGATTGCTGAGCACACTGTGCAGTGCAGGTTTGAACATTCCCAAGCATGGAGGTTTCACAAGGTATCTCTCTGTGTCCCATCCAGAGTGATTCACTACCACCAGCATGAAAACTTTCTTCCTAATATCTAGCTGGAAAGAATCTAATTTCCCTCATCGCAGCTTGTGTCCATTGCAACTTGTGTCCTCAAGATGAGTTTGGTTCCACCTTCACTATGCATTCTGATTAGATGGTAATAAAATGTGGGGAGGTCTTTCCTTCTGGTCTCAAGGCTGAACAAACCAAATCCTTTCAGCCTCTCTTTTGTATTACACAGTCCAGTCCCTTATGGTGTTGTTGGTCCTCTGATATTTCCACCAATATTTCAAAACCTTTCTCACCCTGAGAAGCCCAGAATTGCATGCAGCTCTCCAGATGCCCTCTCAGAGAGAGGAGAGTGCAAAGAGTGCAAAGAGAAGTTCCATCAAGCTGCTGCCTATGCTCTGGTTAATACAACCTGCTACACAGTTGCTTTTCTTTGCTGCAGGGGCACACTGGCCACTCACGTTGAGCTTTTTGCCGAGGTGCAGTCCAGGCCCTTCTGTGCACAGGTGTTTTCCAGATGGCTTACTTGGTCATGATTATACAGCAGGTCAGTGGAAGTGCTCAGCATTTAAACTGCCTCTTCCAAATGCTGTGGCACCTTCATCTCCTCCTAATGGAACTTTGAAAATCTAAATTTACTGGAAGAGATCAAAAGAAAAATGTTATTTCTGTGTATTTTTCTAGAGTAGATGTTAACTACAGTTTTTAAAATTGGTAAAATGGGAATTCTTCAGCAGTCTCTGACCCTTTCCTCAGCATCCTTCTGTTACAGTAATAATAATCCTGAAGAATTTTATTGCTCATTTGTCATTTAGGCCTTAAAATCTCTTTAGAAGTGCCTAAGCATCATTGCTCCCACTTTAATGATAATTTATTTTCTTTATTGTTTTATTTTCTTTACTGGCTTGTTTTCAGTCGCTTGGAAAGTGAACTGACTGCAGCTAACTTCAGCCTTGCACATGGCAAGTGCCAAATCTCATCATGAACTTTCAGTCAATCAGCACATCCAGCGACCTGAACCCTTTAGAAGGGAGGAGTTTCGAAGAGGAAGGAAGTGACTCTCTTTGTGGAGAGGTCTAGGTGAAAAGGTTACACCAGATGCTTAATATTTAGACAGCTAAAATTAGATTATGCTGATGTCACTTAAAAAGAAATGTAAGAGTAAGTAGGAGTAAAATTCAGGAACTTTACTCTAAGGCAGCATAAACTGTTTTTACTGAATTCTGTGTACCTGTGCTAATTTTTATCAATGGCAAACCTAAATGAATGGATCTGAGCCATGAAAAATCTAAAATTAGAGAAGATCCTATACAGCTCATATAGGACTAAGTTAAAACACCCATGCAGAAAATTAACCTGGATAGATACACAGATGTAAATCAGAGCAATTTTTCAGGATCCCATGGCTAGCTGTAGTAAATTCTCCAGAATAATTTTACATATTAGAACACTATTGCTTCCCCTTAGTTATCTAAACTGATTTCTGTGGTTTTTATTTTGTTTTGCTTTCTCATAATTATTTTCCACCAGATCATAAGTTATGTTCCTTGAATGAGTCTTCAAAATATGAATTTACTGTCTGCCTTTAATTTCAAGCTGCTTCCAGATGAAGGCCACTTCCACTTCATAAGAACTGGTCAGGGAAAATTTACTTTCTGAGTGGACATGGCACCGACAGATTTTTTTTTTTTTTTTTTTTTAAGTTACAGGAGACCAGGCCTTGTGCAACAAACATCCCCTCTGAGTGTTCATACTCAATGAACAGAGATTGGGGTGTACTGGGATCTTCTTCAGACATTCAAGACTGTTAACATTTGTAATTATGAGTAATTTTTTATGAAGGACCTCTTTAAATTCTTTTGTGAACACATCCATAAATCCTTGTATCAATGCATGCACATCTAAGTATGCTTGTGTGTATGTGCTTTTCTGGATCACAGGGAAGCTCAGGTGACCTAGTTTGAAGAAATAATCTGATCTGTTTTTTCTTAAACCACATGGAAGATTTGACTTCAACAAGGTTCTTGTTTACATGGGCGCCAAGGGTGGGTGAAAATACTCTAAGCAATTTAAATAGGAAATTAAATGGAACATGTTTTAACAGCAGCTAGATGTGTACTGGCCCATAGTACACATGTTTTTCTCAAGATAAAATCAACATGTTGGAATTTCTTGGAATGCCAATTTTTATAATGCTTATGTTTAGGGAAAGCTTCCAGGTGTATCAAAGGTTAGCCAAAGATAGTAAGGTAAATATGAAGTTATGTTTGTGTTCACTTGAGGGTAATTATTCTTTAAAATTGGACTTCCAATGACATGTAAGAATCCTGAAGGCTCCATTCCTATTAAAATAGTTCAGGTTTAAGGCAGACTTGAAAAAGATGATTCTAATCTTTACTATTTAGCTGAAAATATTTGCAGCGATGGTATTCGAATTAAATATTTATATTTTTAAATCCCAGAAAACAAAATAGGTAGTATGGTTAATTAACATTTGCCAAATAACATAATAATGTCTTACAACTGTAGCTCTAAAACTGTAATAAGCCCTTACCCCCAGTGCTCCTCAGAAGACTGGATTCTGAAAATAAATGATCCTGCTCCATTAGAAGCTGTGAATGAAATGTAGGCACCTCTGGGAGGGGCGAAATTTTGCGATGTAGCTATTATAAAGGAGCTGAGACTAACAACTTATTCATCTTACAAACTGTGGACATAAGGTTCCCCATCTCCTCAGCTCAACACATCTTTAGAGGAATAAGGTGTCGGTACTGAGAGAGGTAGCACTTGTTCGACCTTTTTACATCCCTAAGAGCAGGGACAGCAGGCAACCAACAGATATTTGTAGATTTCTAATGGAAACGCCCAAAATCTCACTGAACCAAGCCAACAAAACATGGAATGATGGCCCCACACTGGAATCCAAGTGCATCGCTGTAGTTTGCTGAAGTGATTAGCTCTGTAGTAACAGAATGGAGCCTGTCAATTTTTCAAAACTGGGCCAAAGCCTTGAACAGTTGTTTTGCTAATGTAGATGAGCCTTTAGGTCTTAATAGTTCCTACAATTACTGCTGAATCTGGCCTTGGCTCAGGAATAAACTCCTTGTATTGAAAAGATTTACTACCCTAACTATATCTGTATCTCAATTTAATGAAAATGTTAAGGATAATTTGATGGTCTCTTGCCAGTGTAATTTTAAATAAAATGTCTTCATTCCTTGGCAGTGTCTATTGGCACTCAGGTTTAACTAAAGGAAGTGCTTAAGTGAAGTGCTTTTTACATTATAGTCTTGCCAGTATCTTCTCTGATAGAGCAGATTTAATTTTCAGTGTTTTACCCAGAGTAAATAAATTAAAAAAAAAAAAAATTACCTCCCACCGTCAATCCACATGGTAGCAAACCTTACTAAAAGCATTACTAAAAATCAGATATTGGCCTATCACAGCACTTGGACTAATCTCAAGCCTCATCTCCTGTAAATTAAAGCATTTCTAACTTATTTACTGTTCATTTTTTATGCACTCTTGTAAAAATTCCTTCTGTACCTTGGGAAATAATGTAGTACATAATGAGGTGCTGTCAGTGCATCTTTTAGATTTTCATCCGAGTTCAGCAAGTCAGCAAAAAAGTTTAGGACACTTTATTATAATTGCATAGGGAATGGAAAGTAATGGTAAGGTGGTGACAATTTGGCCATCATACCCTACAGGACTGAGCAATTGCCAAACATGGTCTTGATTGTTTACCCTGTCTAAATCAGGAATGTGTGTACAGAAAGAGGCCAGAAGGACAATGCATCAGAACTTACATTGTTTGGGGATAGTCTGAGAATAGAAAAAAAGATAGTAGATATAAAACAGTGCTCATTAAAAGAGTAAGACATGTGTAATATTTATTTTTCTTCTAAAATTTAACTTTAAGTATTGATTTGTTTTAATATGTAAAAATAGTATTTACAAAAATAAAAAAATCTCCCTGGCAGACGCAGAGTGTGCTGCTACTTACATTAAATTACCAGGAGCTCATAATTTTAAAAGTTTGTAAGTCACCACAGTAATGTTATCCTTGGCACCCAGCACAACAACTCAAGATCTTTGTCACTGTTGGGAAGGGATGATTTTTCTTGTTATTATTGCTACCCACCAAATCTTCATTCCTCTTTTTTCCTCTGCTCAACAAGAGACAATCAGAAGTGTCAAAAAGAGACTTTTAGAAGATGGCTTTGCTCTGAGCCACTCACAGTGAAAAAGGAAGATCTTAGGACAGCCATATGGGCACCACAGATTTTTCCTGCTCCTTTGTTCCTAAAAGCAGGCCCTGGAGACACTCTATAGATAAATTTCTCTGTAATGTGGATTGAATCACTCTTTACCTGTATTTTCTACAACCATGACTATCTTTGTGTTGCTGTTTTAATTTCTATGGTGTGCATTTACAAGAAAAGGATGGTATTTGCACACACTTAGGAAACCTGATTTCAGGGAATGAATAAAATGTTGAATAATCACATCTTTTTAATAGACTGCATCTGATAAACAACTTAACCAAGCTACCTGTACCTGGGAGCAGTGTGTACATATGTGTGCAGAGGCAAAAAAGTACAATCACAGGGCAGAACCGTGACTAGGAGAACATAAAAAGTCCTTGGAATGTGTAATAAAGAGGTGAGAAAGATGGGAAAGATTGCAGCAGGTGAGGCAGGTGGGTTAACACAGCACACATACAAGAGCAGCACTCCTTCATCCTTGAGTATGTGTTTGTCAGGGCCCTGGACTGCCCTGAACAGCTTCATCTGGGACCCTCACTCACCAACCCCTACTGCTCCTCGGTCCAGCTAAGCTCAGGTGTACCTGTCTGCAGCTCTTCCTCCTGCATGGACCTTGGACCTGCACCATAGCACTGCCTGGCCCCTCAGGAGTCATCCACTCACCCTGCCTGGGGCTGTCAGTGAATCCTGTGTAACCACTGCCAGGCTTTGCCCTCTCTCTCTGGATCCTGTGGAATTCTGTTCTGACCTGGGAGGGCATGGCCTGTGCTGGAGTCCTGCTGGGGGCGTCCTTTGCTTCCTTCATGGAACAACCTGTTCTTGCTGCTCCCTGACAATATGAAACCAGTCATGGCCTCGAGGGGCATATGCAAATAGAATCACAGAATGGCTTGGGTTGGATGGCACCTTAAAGATCATCCAGTTCCAAACCCCCTGCTATGGATAGGGACACCTCCTACCAGACAAGTTGCTCAGAGTCCCATCCAACCTGTCCCTGAGCACTTCTAGGGATGGGGCATCCACAACTTCTCTGGGCAATCTGTAACAGTGGCTTACCACCCTCACAGTAAATATTTTTCTAACATCTACTCCGAACCTACTCTCTTTCAGTTTAAAGCCATTTCCCCATTTCATGTCACTACATTCCACTGTAAAATCTTTCTTTCCATCTTTTCTGCAAGCTCCCTTCAGGTACTGGAAGGCCACAATGAGGTCACTCCACAACGTTCTCTTCTCCAAGCTGAACAACCCCAATTCTCCCAACCTTTCCTCACAGGACTGCTGCTCCATCCCTCTAATCTTCTTGGTGGCCTCCTCTGGACTCAATCCAACAGGCTGATGTCCTTCCCATACTGGGGAGCCAGAAATCACCAAGACTTCTCAGACACTCATGAGCTGAGCCTGTGTCATTTACAAACCACTTCTGCAGAAGGTAAAAGCCAGGGTCAGCAGATCTTGTGTCCTTCTCACACTGAAGCTGGAACTTGTCAAATGTGCATGAGTGAAAACCCTACTTCACAGAAACTCTGCTCTCTGCAGTTTAATGTTTCTTTGGCTTCTTACATGAGGAGGGATTGCATCCCTAAGCTGTCTTTACTACTGATAAAGATGGCACAAACTCATGACCTAACAGGCTGCTTCTGTGCTAATGAAATTAACTAATTAATTAATTAATTAACTGCTAGGGACACCTAGACTAGTCCTTTTTTGTATGAGACTCATAACGTTTATCAAGGCCAAAGTCAAATTGAAAAGAATCTTGTCACATTTGGAAAAAAAACCCTTACTATTATTTCAATACAGAGTGCTGGGATATTTAATCAGCAATGCAATATGTTGAAACTATGAACAAACATTTGACGTGGTATTTCACAATACCCTAAACCCCATCCGTATTTGTAAACAGTATTTAAGGAGGCCAGGCTTGCCTATACTGAGACGATGTTATCTGGGGAAATACCAGACTAATGCTTACTCTTGCCAAGCACTCATTCCCTTATGAAAAGTCTGAAATTTTAAAATTTAGACTCTTCTGAATCATCCAAATCCAATGAAGTCTGAATATTTCATTTGCCAGTCAGCTTGACAACAGTTAAAGAGCACTGTGCTCTTGGTATGAACAGCTGCAAAGCGCATACATCCTCTCCTGATGCGGGTGCTTGCCATTTGTTTGTTGTGATATGCCAATGAGAGAATTCACAAGTTAGAGCTCAGGAAATCAAATTTCCACTGAAAGGAATGAAAGCTGGATTTGGCCACGTATATTTACTTACCACCTTGAGCTGCAGATGGAGTAACTGCTTTTTGTTATTGATGTTGTCTGTGCCACCTCTGTATTGGGAAGGATGCGGTCACTATGCTGAAAAAATGGAGAATGGGCCAAGAAATGTAAAGCAGCCTCAGGTGTAGTTTCACCATTCGGGTCTACTGCTTTTACGTTACAGCCTTTTTCTCTTTCCACTCTTCATCAGCTGAGGTCCCATTCCTGAGCCCACCTCTATGATGGGCTTTCTGGGGTGTATTTTCATGGCTGTGTGCATTGTCATGGTGACATGGAGGTCTGTATTGGTCTGTTCAATCTTAATCGTGATCACAAAGTCTTTGCAGTGGGGCCATGTCTATCACACGTCCATCTGTTCCTGGAGGAGGCTCAGGGATAACCTGATCTCTCCCTACAACTCCCTGACAGGAAGGTGTAGCCAGGTAAGTGTCGGTCTCTTCTCCCACAGCACAGGATGAAAGGAACTGACCTCAGCTTACATAGGATGCTCACATTGGACAATAGGAGGAATTTTTTCACAGAAAAGGGTGATTAAACATTGGAATGGGCTGCCCAGGGAGGTGGAGTCACCGTCCCTAGAGTTGTTTAAAGAACTGGATGTAGCACTTATTTGATGGAAGCGTTTGGTCAAAAGTTCGACTCTGTGACTTCAGGGGTCTTTTTCAACCTTATTTATTCTGTGATATGCTTATGCTACTAGAAGTACAAATTATATATATACAAATANTTTGCCAGTCAGCTTGACAACAGTTAAAGAGCACTGTGCTCTTGGTATGAACAGCTGCAAAGCGCATACATCCTCTCCTGATGCGGGTGCTTGCCATTTGTTTGTTGTGATATGCCAATGAGAGAATTCACAAGTTAGAGCTCAGGAAATCAAATTTCCACTGAAAGGAATGAAAGCTGGATTTGGCCACGTATATTTACTTACCACCTTGAGCTGCAGATGGAGTAACTGNGCCAGGTAGGTGTCGGTCTCTTCTCCCACAGCGCAGGATGAAAGGGACTGACCTCAACTTACATAGGATGCTCACATTGGACAATAGGAGGAATTTTTTTCACAGAAAAGGGTGATTAAACATTGGAATGGGCTGCCCAGGGAGGTGGAGTCACCGTCCCTAGAGTTGTTTAAAGAACTGGATGTAGCACTTATTTGATGGAAGCGTTTGGTCAAAAGTTCGACTCTGTGACTTCAGGGGTCTTTTTCAACCTTATTTATTCTGTGATATGCTTATGCTACTAGAAGTACAAATAATATATATACAAATATATGTGTATGTGTGTGTGCGTGTGTGTAGCAAGTGTGCTCCCATAGCCAAATGACGCTGAGGAGGGCAGCCCTATGCCAAAGCCCGGCTGGACCCTCAGCTCGGTTCTCGCCCTCAGCGCGGCCCATCTGGGCAGGATGCGACACCACAGCGCAGTGCAGCCCCAGCCGCCCCTGCATACCCGCAGGCAGCTCCCATAGAGAACAGAGCCGGGAAGTTTCCGGTGGAACACCCGGGACACCCAGGACACCCGGGGCAGCCGGGACAGCGGGCGNGGGTGCAGCCCCGCGGGGGCGGGCGGGCCGCGGGGCGCCAGCCCGGGGGGTTCGTGCGGCCCCTCCGCTCGCCCTGCCGGCCGGCCGGGCCCCGCTCCCCATGGGATAAGCTGTAAACATGTTCAGCTTTGAAGGGGATTTCAAAACAAGGCCCAAGGTGTCTCTCGGAGGAGCGAGCAGGAAGGTAAGGAGCGGCGTCCGCCCGTGCCTGTGTCGGTTCCGCCGCCCCCCGCCCTGTTACCCGTGCTTTTACCGTCGGGCCTTCAGAAATGGGAGCAGTGATGACTAAGGTTTAATAGAGGGAAAAACCCTCCCCTCCTGCTGATGTGTTTATCTCTCATCTCCCTGCCTCTCTGTTATTATTTTTTGTATAATCAGGCCACACCATCAGAGGCTTGTAGTGTAGTAAGAATTGTGGGAAGCAAGGAAATGTCTCCTTGGCTCGTCCCTCCCGTAGGCGATCGATCGATCCCGGGTGTCGTGGCCGGTGGCACCTCCCGAGCAGTCGCTCTCCAGGTCCTCCAAGAGTAAAGGACTCGGAGACCTCCTGTCATTTCCCTCCAGAGGAAATGTCTGGCGTGGAGCTGTGTCGCCGGAGGGATGTGGGACACACACAGCCTCACACAACCCGAATTGCTGGGGGAGGTTCATCCACGTGAGCGGAGGCTGCCGGGTTGGTCTCTGTCAAGTTTAGGTTCAGTCTATTTGTCGTGCGCAGGGTGAGTAGGAGTTAATTGTCAGCTGTACCAGACTATTGGATCTCATTGTGTTTATTGATGGGAAAAAAAAAAAAAGGCGGAATGATTTATTCAGATCTTGCTGATTGGACAGGGTAAGCGTATGTTTAGTCGAGCACTGAAGGGCACAGGACTTCTGAAGAACGACAGAAAGGACAAAGTGTTTTTAGAAGTGGTTTGATCTGTAGGGGTCACTTTAATTCGCTGTGAAAATACAGAGTCTCCCCATTGCCATTGGAGATGACTGTGTGGAAAGCTAATGAGTGTTTCTATTAGTATTTTTTAATTTTAATTGGTTAAAAAAAAGTCTTAAGTTTTTATTACTGTGCACTAAAAGCAAGTTTGATACTTGGAAACTTTTTAAGTTTGGCAGTAAGTGAGGAAATGAGCAAAAATACTGCAGTATGTGGTATTAAAATCACAGTGAAGTTCACATTTTAGTGTATTGACTTAACATGAAGAGATTGTATACAGAACTGTATTTAGATTATGCAGCTCTTCCTCTGATTCATTTTCTGTTTATCTTAAGACATTTCTGCTCATTAGGCCACGTAAACTCGCATTACATGAGTCAAAATGCCATGAATACTCCCCAGCTTAAATAGGAGTTGGCAGAACATGCCCTGGTCCTCAGCTGTACACTTCAGCTACTTTGCAACTTTTGACCCTGACTTGCTCATAGTGTTTCTTGCTGAGCGTATTGCCTCCTACAAAAGTAAACAACTGTCATGACATCTTCTTTTACACTTAGCAATTAATGAAAATGTATCAGAATTATGTCTATTATATGGGACAAAATTATTAATGTTATGCAGGCATAAATTTCCAAGGGCAAATATTAGCATGTAAAGGACTGAAAACTGAAATTGATGCATAACCTTCTCTGTGTGCAGTAGAGGTTGTGGCTCGTGATGAGATTGAACTGACTGGTGCAGAGATTTCTTGACTTTACATTCGTTCACTGAGGTGCTTGTGCTGCATCAGTGCAAATCTGTTTACACGCAGCTTTGGGCATCATGGTTACATAGACATCCTAGAGTGTCCTTGGAATAGCTGCTTATTTTCAGAAACTGAGTACAGTGCTGATGAAATAATTTACTGAAACAGTACTAAAAACTACTTCTGAATGCAGTTTACCTGAACTTGTGTGAAAACATACTACAACAGAGATTGGTGTGGGAAATGTTTATGTGGGTTCCGTTAAATGCCTTGAGATTTTAGCTTTTATATTTTTCAAATCCTATACTGCAGTAGTGCATAGCTCTAAACTCCATATAGAGTGTAGTCAACTGTCTTCACATTTTGGTTAGATAAACAATCCCTCTGGGCCTGTTATCCAAGGACCCTATAGCCTCAGGCCCCAAAAAGTATGAACAAAAGTGATTTGTGGAGGGGAGCAAACTGGGGGAATATCACTTCATTACCTGGAGCTGTAATTGGAGGATTAACGCCTGATATGTAAATAGACCAAACTTGTATCTGTCTGAAAAACTCATGGCCGTTGTCCATTGGGTGTAGCCGCCTGGGGAGACTTCTTCTGCCCTTAATGTACCTGAGACTCCTTCATTAAATATATCTGCTTTTATGGTTTAGCTTTGTCTGGTCTCTGTTTCTAGGTAGGCCTGATTTAATCATCACATGAGTTTCTCTTTACTTCACATCATAGGCTCTTTGGGATCATGTTTCTCATACATATTGGCTTCATTTTTACAGAAAGCTGAATTGTAAATTATTTTCTTTCAGCTTTTGGTACATGTACTAAAAGAATCTCACTTTTTTGATAAATACCCTTGCCCTCCCAAATGGTGTATAACTTTAGAGAGATCAACACTGTACCTCTGCCATGCTTTTGGTAGCTAGCTGCATGCTCAGTGCTGCCTGTTGTGATTCCTTTGGTGGAAGAAGGCACAATTCAGAAACACTGGGGCCATGCAGCTTGGTTAATGCTAAGAATAACTCCGCACCCACTTTGGGGAAGTTTCCCAAATGGGCTGCACCACTGCAGGACAATGACAGAATCTCCCAGGACGGACACAGGGACGCCTGTTGAGGAGCCAGTCAGTGCTAAAGGTGCCTGTGGAGCCTGATGTGGATACAGCTACACCAAAGCAGTCATCAGCAGCACTATTAGAAGCGTGGGTTTGCTGATGGAACTGCAGCTGCAAACAGTAACTGTGTTGGTCACAGCTCCTGTGTGCTGACACGTGTCTGGCACCACCGTGTGTATCTGTAGTGTTCCCTTAGGCCTCACAAGGGGCTGATTTCAATAAATTCTATCAGTAGGAGCACAGTGAAAGAAGTAAAATTGGGAGCTTGCGTAGTTGTGTCAGTTAGGTACTGAATCAAGTGTGCTTTCTCATCCCTAGCTTGTAGGGTGTTTTTGAATTATAAAACCAGAGAGCTTCAGGTCTGTTTTTGCAGTGTTTGCGTCTTATATTTGTGTGTGTTATGGTCTGAAATGTGTAGGCTCTTGAGAGGTACTTCAGTCCACCCATATCGAGCATCACTTGTTTTTGTTCTAGTCACGGGCTGCAAATTTATGTTCTCAAAATTACTACCTCAGTGACTGATCCTTTAAGAATATTGTTGTAGCATTATAATAATGCATTGTACAAAAGTGTAAAAATGTCAGTGGTATTGTCAGTGCAGGGACTTTTCCTTCCATACTTTCCTTTCAAGAATGTGCTGATTCATCTGGACTGTTTGCCCTGATGTATGTGTTTGAGAGCACAGATGCAGAATTTCATATACAATGTGATAAGCTCATTTTAGAGGGTTTTATTTCTTTCTTTTTATTTTTGGGGTAGTTTATCATCACCTTTAGAACATGGTTCTTTGCTTTACGAGGCTCTTGAAAAGAAATTTTTAAATTTTGTTTAATTGTAACTGGCAAACCATATTTTTGTGCTTCTGAAGTAAAGTAGCCTCCAAAATTGAATACTGTTACTGGAATTCAAAATGGGAACGTTGAATGACTCCTGGGCATTTTGTACAGGACAGTAATTGTTGCCTGAAAGGCTGTGGCTGCAGGGAGCCTGTGGTGTGTTGGGCAGGAAGCGCAGAGCTGTGCGTGAGGAGTTGGCTTGAGGTGCAGCTCAGCTTGGCCTCACCCAACCCAACTGTGTGGGGGACTGGAGCAGATGGTCCCTTCACCTGGCTGCTTCCCAGCCCGTCCCCTGTGAGCCATGCAGTGAACAGATTTCTGCTGGGTGGAGTGTCACCGGGCCTTTTGGGGACAGCTGGCAGCTTGCCCTGATTTTAGCATGAGGTTGGACACAGCGCAAATCAGCCCTAGAGTTACATCGCTCATTTCAGTAGTAGTAAGGAAAATCTGGGTACCAGTGCTGCAGCACCTCCATGCAGGGGATCCCCAGGCCAGTGCTGAGGTGTACAAGGGGCTCTGTAGCTCCACATTGTTTGATGACTTTGTGAAAATGTAGGAATGAAACCTTGGAAGTCCAACAGGAAAAATGGATAAAAAAATATTAAGTCACACGTACAGTATCACTTGAATTATCTAAAATATGCTTTTACAAATCCCAAGACTGCTTAAAATAGAGTTTTTAAAAATTATAATGCATTATGAGATGATTTAAAAAAACCTCCTTTTCCAGAATTTGTGATTTAGATGAGTTAGCACGGTCATGAAAGTGAAAGTGAAAACAACATCATTGAGTTTGGAGTTCTTTTTGATCTTTGGCTTTTTTGTGAAAGACGTAGAAGCTTACTAAAAAGCAAATATTGATGACTCCATCTGTATTTTAAAAAGTCTCAGTAATTTCTTTTAATATCGACATTTTTACTAATCAGAGGTCTTCAGTTTACAAAGTTTGTTTATATTTTAGTTTAGTAGTAACTGATTTGATTTCTTAAATGAGTAGCATGACATTAAACATTAGATTCTTGTTTATATTTCCCCCCTGTTTTCAGATGAAGTGTATAGGTAGAACTCCAGAAGCATCTTGTTTGCTCTTTGTTGACTTTATTCTACATGTGAAGTAACTTCTTGTAGAATTAAAGTTAAAATTTTACAGACAGTAAAATTGCCAGTGTATGGAGAGATCTGCCCATGCTGGGATTGGTTGTTGTGGTAGATGCCTGTAGGATATAAACATTGATAGGACAGTTAAAAATCAGTTTTGTTTCTCTCTTACTGATTGATTGATTGATTGTTAGATTGAGGAAAATAATTGTTTGAGTTGATAATTTTAGGGAGGAATAATTTCTATTCTATTATCATTTATTTGACCCTACACCATGCCACGATGGAAGTGAAATGATGGTAAGGATTTGTAGTATGGGAATTCTAGATTAGAATTACAAGTGAAGTGTTTATTTTTGAACAGTGGGAAAGAATTGCAGTACTTTGCTCCCGAAGACCTTTGTCCCTGTGCAGGTACATACCTCATTCTGAGTCGCCTGTATTTTACCCAGACTCTTGCAGTGTCACAGCCTAAGTCTGGAAATACTCCTGGAATTTCAGATCTGTGGTGTGGAAGTATGAGGAGAGCATCATGTTATAAAATAAAGACTGCCTGTCAGTGGGAAACGACACAGTTATTGCATCCTTGAATCTTAGGCAGTTTTTTCTCTCTATAACATTTGAAATTACCTCATTTGAAAGCAAGCTACAAAAGATGGAGTTGTAGTTAGCTGACAGCAGTGATGATGCCATTATTTTCAGTTATGTGCTATTTCTTTAGATTCAAAACAAAAAAAAAATCTGCTTTTATAAATACATTTCCCTGCTTGTTCCTGAGAAAATGATGAGTCATGGAATGGTTGGGGTTGGAAGGGACCTTAAAGATTACCCAGTTCCAACCTGGGCAGGGACACCTTCCACTAGAAATCACTCACCTGCAGCTCTGTGTACGATATATATCTTGAAAATCATAACAGGGACAAACTGAGCATAAATGTAAAAGCAACTGTCTTTCACTTCAGTTTGCCTCTAGGACCTCTATCAAATTTTGGTTCCACCACGAGTGTTTTTGTGGGTGCCATGATAGAAGTGGTCCCAGATCCTCCCTCCTTCCCACGGTAGATTTCAGCTGCAATGCTGAGGTGTTTTCTAGCAAGCACTGTGACATTGACTTCAGTGAGGCCAGGCTTTGCTGGGTCAAACGCCTCCTCATGGGCATAGTTCAAACTCCCTTCTTCTGCAAGATTCTCACTGATTATTTACACCATTATTAAGAAGAATCACAAACTGGTTAAAAGCAGAATGTTTCAAGCTGCTGAACATACTCAGACGTGTTCAGCAGAATTAAAATTGTTGAGGTTCAGTTCAAGACATTGTAAGCCTTTAAAAATGTAAATTTCTTTAACAATTCAGATAAAAAAAACAACTTGGAGTTTATCTCATCTAAAATAATGTAGTGAAATAGAAATATTGTTGAGCATATGGGGTATATCTCCCAGTAGCTACATTTATTCTGTAAAAATAAATGCTAGAAACTTTTCCATTTATTTGCTGGAGTTAGTGAATACTTGTGTTGAAAGGAATTTTATTCTGTAAATTGCTTAGGTCACTTCATTTGTTTTGGGAGTTGTTACTGATTTTTGTGTGGTTCAAGTTAAATGCAGCTGTAAAGTCGTGTTCCTCGTTTTAAGGAAAGGAAAAAAGATTAAAGTTCCTGGATTTTATAGATGAAAACCATACAAGTTTTTATAATTTTTCACAAAAATTAAAAAGATCAAGTGTTTGTTTTTTAAGGAAAATTTCGTAAAAAGTCATGCTTTGTACTTTGCATGACCTCTTGTAATGTGAAATACAAAGCTTTTTCAGCTACTAACCAAAATAAACCTTCTTTGTTTATAAAGAAGCATCAAACATTTATTAATATTAAATTTTTTGCTTCAGTGTGTTATTACTAATTTTTAAGTGCATTTCAGGAAAACAAGGATAAGAGAAGAACTTTAATTCAATTTTTTTTTCATTATGGATTGAACTGCTGTTTTTGAAGCACTGACATCGACGTGGTTCCACTGTCAGATGTGGCTGTTCTCAGCTGCTGCCTTACAGCAGTGCTGCCACCAGGAACTCTGCTGTGATGAACAGTGCAGTACATGGAAGTTACCCTCATGTACAGATTACATTTCAAATGTTACTCAGCATTTCTTTGGTGGCAGTCACACGTTTTTCTTGCTGGGTACTGTCCTCCATCTGCTTCCCTGTTTTCACCTCTCGTCCTTCTGTCTTACCCTTTGAGTCATCGTCTGTAATGTCACACTGTTTTGCTGTCACATACGCCTTCTCTGGTTTCTTTGTGCCATGCCTCACAGAAGACTTCTCCAGTTGGGTTTTTCAGGGTGCTGCAGCTCACATGCTGGAGCAGGAGGTTGGTTGTCTTTCCTCTGTTGGAGAAAGCTTCAGGCAGGAAGGGGACTGCCAGACGTCCTGCATTGAACGAAAACCCAGGATGGTGTATTCCCTGTTCTGCACTTGGGAGGGCAAGCCCTGAAGGAAGAGGACCACATCATAAAGAGTCCGGACTGTGATTCAGGGAATGGCTTTTCACTCCTTTTGAGTTAGGGATGACAGAGTCAGGACAAGCTCATGTTTCGTCCACCCTACCTTGTCTGCCTGCCTGCCTGCCTTGAAAGGAAGACTCAACACCTGAGGTGTGCCTGTGTGGCAGGTGAAGAAAGACAGTGGCATGAGCAGCACAGGATCAAGGCAAAGTGGAGAGTGGCAGCGAGCCAGCTGTGATCTTTGGGAGTTCTCCTAAGGCTGTGAGTAGCTCTGGCTATCACAGCAGGAGAGGTGCTGGAACTGCAGCTGTCGCTGGCAGCAGGCAGGAGACTGAGTGGGAGTTGTCGAACTTGTGTCACTTGAGTAATGCTGTTGTCGTTCACAACCAGCCACAGAAAGCAGCTGCTGAGTTTGGCTCCTTTTCACAATGCTGGTTGTCAAGGGCCAATTCAGGGAGGATTTCAGAGGTGACTGCACCTACCTCTCTTTAAGAAAGGATTTGGATAGAATGCTCTTTGTATTGGAAGAAGATTATTTCCATTATTTTCATTATTTCCATTATTATGGTTCTTTTCATCTTTCCTACTGCAAGTTTGTTTTCTTTTGCACATGCATGGTTAATTTTTAATTTCTGAAGAGACAGTGTTTCCTAGCTTGGTTTAATAACTCTTTAAGGGGATATATTTTTCTTGAATTTAATGTAAATGCGTTCTTTACTCATAGTTATGATCTGAGTATATCTTGTAAACATGAGTAACACTATTATTTTACCCATAATAATTTATTAAAGGTGGTATGTACTTGCCTGAATATTTTATTGGCTTAGGACAGTGCTTCTAGTTTATTTAATTTATACTTTAACAAGTTGGCATTTTTCTTTACAAGTACATTTTCTTTACAAAACATGTATGCGGCTCACGAAAACCTTAACTTTTGTTAGTTTAAGAGTGGATTGGATTAAAGACTGATTGCTACAAAGAGACTTAGTTCTTCATCAGTGAAAAACTGGTGATACACTAAAGAGACACTGCCCTGTTATATTGCCCTCCCTCTTCAAATGATTTAAAATTGTTTGTTTCTGATAAACCCCCTGACCACTTATTTTCCTTTATCTATTAATTTGTATCTTCTGTCTTTGGTTGTGTTTTTTCATACTATTCTCCTCTCTATTCACATGTAGCAATTTGTTTTCCTTTTCCTGTATTTTGTTCTGCTTTTTCTCTCAATTCTCTCTGAAGTGTAAGGGCAAAATTCAAAACGTTGTTTCTAAGCAGAAGTGCACTTTAAGTGGTGCTGTCTGCAGAATGATCACTTCTAAACTGGGACATTTCACCAGCTTCTTTAATGCGTCAGGTATCAGCTGTTGAAAAAGTCCTGAAACTTTAAGCCATTTGTTGGTTATTAATTTAGTGCCTTGTTTTGTATGTGCTTTTCTGTAGTGTTTGAGTGGAGCTACATCATCCTTCTGTATGGATTTCCTCATGTTTGTTTGCACTGTGTTTAACACATGGAACGAACCCTGTTTTTAGAGGGCAATAGCTGTAGTTAGTGGTGTCTTTGGCCATAAATACTGTCTTTAGAGGAAAGATGGTTAACCTTCTTGTGGGATTTTTTTTCTTTTTCAGTCTCTTGGTGGCCTGTGTTAAAGTATTTTCTATCCTAAAGAAACTAAGAGAATCATGATTTTGTTTCCTCTGTATCATCAAAAAAGAAATGCAGGAGAGTTTTGTTCTCATTTTTTGTATCTGCTGCTAAACATTGAAAGTATTCCAGCACAGTTGTTTCAGCTGTAGTTAAATATTTTATAAACATTTGTTTGCCAACTTCAAATTGATTTTTCTGTATTAAAATACAGTACATTTTCAGCTGGAGTGTTTTTTAATTTCTCTAGGCTAATAGGGGCATACAGAGAAAAACAAAGTTGTCATATGTGTCATAGTGTCAAAAAATGAAGGTAGTTTCTTTAAGTCTGCTGTGTGTTTTAGACTAGATTTGGGAAGGTGCCAGGGTGCTTTCATCTCCTGTTGCCTGCAGTGGGAACTGAATACTGTGCATCAAAATTGAATTATTTTGTATATTTCCTTGGAAGTTACCCAGCACCATCCAGTAAGAGACTCTTGCAAATAAAGCTTTGTTTATGTATTGTAATCTCTGAGTACTCATATAAGATTGTGGTTTAAAAGCTAATGCATAGTTTTTCTGTTGTACTAATATTGGATTTTGAGGCCTCATGAATACTTTAGTATTCTTTTATTTTTCTCTGTTAGTGAGATCACTGTCCCAAAAGTTTTGATGCATGTAGCATTAATTTACATGAAGAGTTCAAAATTTTACAAGAGAAGATTCCTGGCATTTATGCTGTGTCTCTCTTGACATCTTTTCTGGACAATCTTTGAGAAAAAGGATAAGTCAAAATAAGAGCTTCATGGATTTTTTGCAAGTTAGACAAAAGCATGGGGCTTTGGAACAGGATGTGATTGCTCTGAACGTGCCACAGCTTGCTGTGTGCACCTAGGCCAGGGATTTATGTTTCCTCCAGGCAAGGAAAACACTCAGACTTCTGCTATGATCTGGTGGGACTGGGACCTTACTGTGCTCCAGCTGTGCCGTTTGTAAATGGGTGATATTTGCCAGGGTAATTGAGGTGCTGAGAACACAGACATGGACAGGGATCAGTAGAGTTTGCTGCTGTTTGCTGGTCCCTTTTTGTAGGGACATAACTTCCTTCCATCACTGTTCTTCTGGGAGGGCTGCATGCCACGTTTGTGCGAGTTCAGAAAATGATTATCCCCTACCTTTCTCTATGCTCTATGTGTTATGCATTTTGGGCAATCCCCGAAGTGAAGTCTGCATTAAATATCCTGAACTGGTGGAAGCATGTTTGAATGAAAATGCAGTAGTATCTTTATTTGTGTCTTACAGGAAGAAAAGGCTTCTCTCCTTCATCGTACTCAGGAAGAAAGGAGAAAACGAGAGGTAAAGTAGCCTGTAAGCGTTTGCCTGCCCACTGGATTTTAATTTGGTGCTACATTTACAGCGCAAAATAGTTCTGCTGCAGTCTTGTGCTTAGTTCAGCAATGTTTCCTTTCAGCTTGCAAGTTCTGTATAGTCTTAAAGTATGCTTTAAAAGCCAAAACAATTTGAGTGCTTTAAGATGTTCCTTAGAAGTGCTTTTCATCTCAAAATAAGATAAGCACACACTGGGTACAAAGGGAAATTTCCCTTTTATTTTGGTGTTTATTGGATCTAGTCTTTGCTGAGAAAAGATAAGGATTTGGCTAGGAAACTGCAAATTTTACCATGTCCATAATCTATGACTGTGGGTTGGTCTCAACAAACTTTCTTCTGCTCCTGGTTCTGCTGTGGTTTCCTGGCTGACCTTTAGTACTTCACTTCCCCAGTGTGTGCCTCAGGTCTGTGAAGGTAAAATCAGAACAGTGATTCTTGAATGCTTTGAAAAGTGCGCCAGTGCTTTGAAATCACCTGAAAATCAAGGATCAGTGAGAAGCTGATGGGTGAGGCTTTAAGCAGCCTTAATATTGGTCTGTAGTGGAAGCTTACTGCTCTGGAAAACTCAGTCTGGAATAATGCAGAGGAGGAATAGACGCTGTAATGAAGAACCCAAAGTTTAGTAGTATGGATTTTGAGTCAATATGTTAATTTTGTCATTTCTTCTGCAATCCTCCCATAGAAGTTGAAAAACATTTGGTGTTACATACTGATTAAAAAATATAACTGTGCAGGTTTAGTGCTCATGGAGAAAATACCTCTTTGGCCCTTAAAGGTGTGTTTGACCCATGCTAGATTAAGCACAAGTTCTCTGGCTCCTCAGTTTCTGTGGTCTGTTGCTGTTTTTTTCTCTCCAGCATGGGTGTGTAGTTACGGACTAAGTTCAAGTATTAAAGTACCAGGACTTCACCCTTTAGTTCAGAATTCCATGTTCTGATTCAGCTTTATGATCAATGAGTCCTTAGCAACACATGTGAAAATTCTTCTTTGTGCTCCATAAACCCTTGGCTCTGTCCTTTGCAGAGCCAGTGCACATGCACACAGTGATTTGCTGTGGCATAGAGCACATTTTCACAAAAGGAATGACTCCTCTGAGAATAAAATCAGCTATGGCTTTTAAAAACTGCCTGTAGCAGAATCTTAGCACTGACCTCAGACTTAAAACCTTTGCAATTAGGAGTCGCTAATTGACAATTATGTGTTCTGAGATAAAACCAGTACCTAGAGAGAAGGAGAAGTTTATCTGTGTTTTAGTTGAGCCTTGTGAAGAGACACTGCCTCTCTGAAACTCTTCTGATTGCACTTGTACTGACAATACTTTGGAGAGAGAAATACCCTTTGGCCTCAAAATTTTGATTTGGTCCATGATTTAGAGGCAGTTAGAGTCTTCAAGAATCTGCTTATTCAGATAAGTTGCTTTAAGAACCAGGGTTTTCCAAGAAAAATAAAATAGACCTTGAATAGTAATTTTGTATGGGGTTCTCTCTGGTCAGTTCAGTTTTAAGTTATTGTCAGTTAAGGACAATAAATTGGAAATCAAAGTTTTGGGACTTGAAAGTTTATGTGAACTTTTCAAAAGTGTTTTAATGAAATTTATGAAAGCATTTTGGTATTTTGTTTTGCCTGGTAACCCTCAGAATTATGGGTTCAATATAGTTTAAGAATTGATTAGGTTAAAATTTCTCTTTTTAAAGGAGGCTTCTTGAACCTTGCACTTGTCCTTCAACCACTGCTTTGTAGCTCTTGGTTCATGAGCAGCTCTTTATTCCCCTAAGAAACCCTATTGTCATTGTTAGAGATATAATTACAGTAGCCACTTCCCATAGATATTTATTGTAATGAGATATGCCCAGGGTGTTGTCAGGGAACCCTCCAAGAGCTCTTTCCATAGCATCCCAAGCAAGCTGGCTTTCAGTTCCTCAGAGCCATTGTAAAGGGGTGATTTTTGCTACTCTTTCCACCTCGTGAGGAAGATGTCATAAAGGGATTCATTGCATATGTCTGGTTTGGAAAAGAGACTAAGAATTTTTATTAATTTCTATATTTTGCCCTGGGCTGCAATGAGCTTTAAGCCTCATTTTCATTTTGACAGAGGTACCGTCTCCAAATAACTGATTTTTTTTTTGATTGCTTTTCCCACATCTAAACTGTGCCAGCATCATAATGTTTTTATATTATTTGAATGAAAACAAATAAATGGGTTGTCAGTGTTTGCTGCTCTATGCAGAAAGAGGAATGATGTCATTAAATTTGATGAATCCTCTAACATTTTTCAACATAGTATTAAGACTTCAATAAAATGCATTAATAATAAAGTGCGGCAAAGTAATAAAATATTTATGTTGATTTTTGTAGCATTACATACTTACTGAGTATTAAAGATTTTTTTACAATATTTAATGGTAAATTTGCATTAAAAACCATAAAAAGCATTCTCACTGATTTATGTGTATTGGGTACAAACATTAAAATAATTTATTTTACTGATGATTACTGCTTAATTTTTATTAAAAGGCCATATTCAGTACAAATATATTTGATAAAATGGTAGAAATTGGAGTCAGTCCTGTGTTGTTGATTTCAGTTTTCTTGCTTTGTTTTACAGGAGGAAAGGCGGAGGCTGAAAAATGCAATAATAATCCAGTCATTTGTAAGAGGGTACAGAGACAGAAAACAACAAGTCAGTGCCTGGTTATTTAATTAGAATGATGCTAAATAGTTTTGCTGAATATTAGACTTTCTAGTAATAAATAATTTCATTGAAAAGTTGCTTTGATTATTCGAGAAAGTGGAAGTTCTTTTTTCCCTTTTGACATTTTCATTTCAAACTCAATATTTTAGTGAACAGATGTATATTCTGCAAAGTATGGGTGTGACTGGACCTGAGTGGGGTCCTGCAATGTTTTTTTTTTAGCTGATAAATTGGATAAAAAACATTAGGTATTAAGAATGTTCACACAGCAGTGGAGCTTTTAATTTTTTTTTGGAGTATGGCTAGAAGTGGTAGTTTGAATTCTAAGTTGCTGTTGAGTAGATTCTTCTAAGAAAAAGTTTTGTTTAAATTCTTTTATTTGAGTAAACTAGACTAAAATGTTTGTAATAATGCTTGATGAGCAATGTATTTGTTGCAACTGTAGTTTCTGGGTTACAGAATGGAGTTCTGGCTTCAACTACAATGTCATGTGTGTATTGTGATCTCTTAACAAATATGTATTCTATCCGTTTTACTGCTTTGCAACCTTGCTGGATGGGAAGTTGAAATTTTGCATCTCTGTTTTAAATCCTGACCATTACTGATGTATTGATGTATGTTTTGTTTTAAGTACTCTATCCAAAGAAGTGAATTTGATCGCTGTGCTAATTTGGCCCAGTCTGGAGGAGCCTTTTCCACTGCTAATGGAGCAAATCTGACTCTCTTAGTTCGTCAATTGCTCTTTTTCTATAGACAGAATGAGGATTCAAAGCGTTTGGTGAGTACTGTTACATGCTTTGATCCTTAGTACTTGCATTTCATGCAGTTTAAAAGTAGTCTTTCACTTGAGAGTGCACTTTCCACTGCACTCTGCTGTTTTTCATTCAGTCAGAATAACTTAAAATTAGATTTTACAAGTGCACGTGCCCACACACATAGTATGTGAAATGAAGTCTTGAAAAATGTGTGTCATTCACAGTAAGTTTTCAAAAATAATATACTTGTATTAGGATTTTGATTTTTAGACAGTATTTCTGCTTAGCCCCATGGTCATTCCTGAGGTGTTTGGGTGATATTTTTTTTCTCACTGTTCAATATTGCTGGCATATCAGTTGCAGTGTCTCTGCCAGCTTCCCAAATGTATGAGTAAGTGTGATTTGTAGTGGCTGTTAATAATGGACATTAAAGAATTATGTCTGTTTAAAAGCAAAACATTACCATATGGTGTAACTCAGTCTTAACTTTGAAAGTTTAGTACTAGTGGTCGTGGAGTTTATAATGAGTAACTTTTTATTTTTCTCAACTGAGCACGATTCAGTCTGAGTTCGTGTTTTGTAAGTCCTCCAAAGGTATCCACAACAACATTGAATATTACTGTCTGAGTTGCCATAGATGCTAGAACTTGTCATTACAGACTGTAAACTTGTGCATATCTTGTTGCAGGTATGGATGTGTCAGAATTTAATTAAACAGAGTTCTCAGTTTGTTAAGCAATTGGATGGTCTAGATAGACTTACTTGCTTATTCCAAATAAAAAGACTGTTGGGGCTGTGTTGCAGGTAAGTTCTCTCTTTCTATGTGCTGCTGTGTAAAAAGTGTTCAGAAATTGTGTTGGGCGCTTGTTTGTTTCTTTTTTCATCAAATGAAGTAATAAATGTACATTAATTTTATTTAGAGGACTGTTTATATTAAATATGTGTCGGCCATGGTATAGGATGCCTGTTCCTATGTAGAACAATCAAATATTCTTAAGCTCTGTTGACCTTCAAGTTCAACTTGTGCTTAAGGGATGGTCTCCTAGGATAGGCCTGAGTATGTTCTTAACTGTTTTTGTATAGTGATGTAATTGGCAATATTTGTGGAAGCCAGGTTTTCTTGGGAGCTGATAGTGCTTGGATGTTATTATCTGAAGTAGACTAATGTTCCAAGGATGTGCTTCTAATAGATGTTGTTTCAAAACTTATATAATTTATTTTGAAGTGAAGGCATATTAAGCAGTTACATTATTGGCTTAAGCATTAGATTTATTTTTTGTAGTAAGATGGTCACAGGGAGGTGACTCTGTTAAGGTGACTTGAGTATGTTAGCTGTTATTTAATTATTAGAAAACAATATGTTTGTTCTTATCAATAATAGGGACTAGTTACACTCTGCAGAGCTTTAAAATACTTTTGTTTTTTTAGAAAATTATTTCATTTGAGTCACTGAAGCTTGTGTTCTTAGAAGTGCGTAAACTGTATATATGATAAACAATGGCACTAGATACTGAACAAGACTTGACTGGTGGGCTTTAAAGTCCATGTGCAGTGGGACACAGCTGTGGTGTCACTGCATGGATTTGTATATTTTCACTCCAGTGGAAACTGTGTTTTTGTAAATGCAGCTCTTAATATGGATGGGGAAGAAAGCACAGTATTAGGACAGGTCAGCCCATATACATCTCACAGTAAAAAATGCTTTGAATTCTAATCGGCTCTTAATCATCATCATTTCTGTGGTTACTGATAGCTGTTACATAAGCAACTTTTTAAAAGGGTGGGAATGGTTGTATTTTTAACATTTGAGTCTGTAAGCAGACTATTGTGTTAGTTATGCATATGATGTTCCCTAGCACCTGTTCCCAGCCTGTGTTGCTCTGGGGCTTTCATGGCGTCATTTGTTATATGGTTAGAGGTACATGCTGGAAAAACATGTATCATTCTTTGCTTCTCTGCCAGTTTATGCAGTAGACCTCCAAATTTTCAAATCACTCAGAGCAAGAATTTAGTAGGATTTAAAGGCAGAATACCATATTTGTAGATACCCTAAAATCAGGAGTTATTACAAAGATACCATCAAATAGATGTAGCTAAACCACTGAGAGCACCTGGAAATCAAGTAGATAGAAATAAGTTACTTTAAGGTGAATGTGTGGTGAAATACAAGACATGTCTTGCTAAATAATTTTAATTTCACTTACAGGCTACTGCAGAATTGCAATGATGACAGTCTGAATGTTGCACTTCCTATGAGAATGCTTGAGGTATTTTCATCTGAGAATACTTATTTGCCTGTTTTACAAGATGTCAGCTATGTGACATCATTAATTGAACAAATTTTGCACTACATGGTTCAAAAAGGTGAGTAGCTAGGAACCAGAAGTTTTGGGAAATAATCAAAAATTGAACACCTGAAGCCCATATTGTTTAATCAAATTTTTGTCTTTACCACAGACATGATGAATAAAGTTCTGCATACACTAACCTATACATTAGGTGGATATTGTCCTTATAATGAGATCATGGCTTGAGAAATTACTGCTGGATTTCTTTGGAAAATTCCGTTTAGAAATTGAATATTCTACTAAGTTACTTATATAGATCTGTAGCACAGATTTTGAGAGTAGGTGGATATTGCCTAACACAAGTTTTATTCTAGTACCTGTTTAACACTCTCACATGGACATGTACACTGTTCAGTTGTGTAAAAGTTGGTCACTTTGTTGCAGTACTGTTCTTTGTAAATGTTAATATTCATTACTTGTCTAGATTGGCATTACCTTTTCATCCTGCCAGCACTCAGACACTTTAGCAGAGGTGGTGGCCTGGCTTTTATTTCTCTCCTACCATCATCAGCAAAACTGTTTGCTAAACTGCCCTCAGGGACACCTGTGCAAACATACCAAAGTTAATGAATTGGATAGTTAGCACCAAAATGATGCTTAGTTGCAGAGAAACTTTATTATTCTGGGAATGTCCAAAATAATTATTTTGCCTTTTTGATATGGTGGCTTGAGTTTGCAAAACTTGTGGATAGTGAGGAAAGACAAAAACATTTTGAAATAAATCTCTTGGTATTTATACCTCTTCGGTATAAAATGCAGAAAGAGCATCTTCCAATCACTGGTTATTGGAATATTTCTATATAATGTTTAAAGTTCATTCAGTGGACTTCACTACTTTATCCTGTTACTAAGGACTGTATGTTGAAGTCACTAGGAGAAAAAAAATTACTCTTACTGTAGCACATTTATTTTACTTGCCTTGGCATAACAAAAACTGTATGTTTTCTCACTGGTTTTTATATAATAAATATGTCTTCCAAAATGCCTGTATTTTTCTTAGTGTTATATTCTGTCCTCAAAACTGATATATGAAAGTCTGAGATTATAGAATCATATTTTTTTACTAAAATTTAGCTTTCTGACTACTTATAATGAAAACAAAAAGAAGTGGTTTTGTGCGACTGCAGATGTTCTGTCTCCTAATAATTTTTGATGCTTAACTTGTAAAGAATCTGTTACCAGTTTTCATTAGTGTGTGTTTTGGATATAATTTACCTTCCATGTGTGTCTGGTCAGCATTACTAAGCCATTCCTTTATGGGGACTTCCACTGTGACAAATTAGGTGGTCCTTGAGAAGGGTTCTTTGCCTGGCCTCTCAATGATGTGACACTGTGGGTGCTTTTACAGTGTTCTTGTCATTGTGGAACTTGTTTCTTGGTTTGGGAATTCATTGAGCATGAAGGAAGTTGGCTTAAGAATGAAGTCACGTGGTTCCATTTGTACTTCAGTGAGACAAAAATAAAATGACTGTATACATGTCTTTATGGCAGGGGTGATAATGCATGCTATTACTGTCTGAGGGAGTACTTTTCTGGAAATAGTGATTGTATTCTTCAGCCTCCTCAGGCAAGGTGGTCACAGAACTGGGACATTGTGCCAGCGGGCATCTTGCCTGTATGATGCAGTCATGTTTTGGAGTGGAGAATTCTTCATTTGTGGAAGAGTGGAAGGACAACATGACTAGAGTCACTTAAAGGAGAAGAGAACATCTTTTTCATAAATCGTTATTTAAAGAAATCAAATTACTCACTTGATCAGCAAGAGCTGATTGATCTTTGAAAATCAAACTGACTCTGAATATGGTTGTCTATGAATGATTTTATAATGTGATGTTTCCAAAGAGATTGCTGATACAACCTGTGAATGTGACTTGGACTATTGTAAAATGTCTTCCGAAGTCAAACTTCATGCAATGAACTATAAAGTATTTTTCAGCTTAATTTGTATTGCTTTATATGGAAAAGAAGAAAAATAATGCTGGGTTTAAAAGAGATTTTTTTTTTCACTTGCAGGCTACTACAAGTCGCTTTATTTGTTAATTAACAATAAGCTTCCCTCGAGTATTGAGTATTCTGATGTTTCTCGTGTCCCTATTGCAAAAATACTTCTGGAGAATGTTCTGAAGCCATTGCACTTTACATATAGCTCCTGTCCAGAAGGTGCAAGGTAAATACAGATAATGTTAAACATTTGTGTACTCGTTTGCTGTTGTCTTAGTGTCCAGCCGTTCTTTCAGTGTGGTTTGCTGATTTATTTGTACAGTAATGATTTTTTGGTGGCACTGTACATCACTGAAACAATGTAGTTTCAGGTGTGTTTAAGAAAAAGGCAATAAAATGCTGAATGCTGCAATAAACAGAGCACAGAGAATAGCAGGTGTCACAGAACACAGGAATGAGGGTGTGGAAAATCTAGATGGGGAGCAGAGATGCAGCTAAAGGTAGATGAAAAGAATTTTAGAGTTCAAAAGAACATTGTGACAGATGGGCTGAGGTTTATGGAGAAAAATTACTAAGGCACCTTACAAGCAGAAAGAGTCAGGTGTGTAGACAGAGGAAACATAAATTCAGGTTGTATCACATGCAGTAGTGGTTTTTGTTACAATAGAATTTTGTGTAAAAGGGGTTTTGAGATGTATTATTTCTTCAGTATTATAAAAATGTGTTTAATTTCAGAATAGTTTTCTTCCAGTACATGGAAAGTTTAAAGGATAAAATTGCATGTAAGATCATCAGAAGAGGATTTAGTGTAAGAAGTTAATTTTTGAGAAATCTGAGAAATTTGATGTATAAGGATGGAATTAATGGAGCACAGCTTTGCAGTCCTCTTGGTGGACGTGTTCATAGTTGCGAAATTGTTTATTATTCCATTGGTGTAATTGTGGGAAATTTTGCCTATGTTTTCTGTAGCAACAATTTTTCTTCCTTTTAGGCAGCAGATTTTTGCAGCCTTCACAGAGGAGTTTCTGGCAGCACCTTTTACAGATCAGATATTCCATTTCATCATTCCAGCACTTGCTGATGTGCAGACCATTTTCCCTTATGAACTCTTTCTGAATGCACTATTATTAGCAGAAAGTGGATGTTCAAGAGGAAGTGATCAAGCCCCATGGCTTTTCTACTTCGTGTTAACAGTTGGAGAAACATATTTGGGTGAGCAAGCTGAGTGGACAGTTCATTTTTTTTTTTCATGTTGGAATTAATAAGTTACCTGGAATTAATACGAATTGTTGGAATTAATACGAACCAACATGGTTCATTGCCAAGTGAAAAGGACTGTTTGTGGATAGAAGTGTTGGAGAGGTCTGTTCTGTTACCTGTTCTTACCCTTTTCATCATAAAAATGCACTAATTTGGTACGATTTGGCATAACTTGCTTTGGTCAGGTATTTCTGGTGAAATAGTTCTTGTAGCACAGCGTGATCTTGCTGATGATCTTTTGTTTCAATGTGTGTGCTCTAGGATCGCTTTCAGAGGAAGGACTTCTTGTGTATTTGAGGGTACTCCAAACTTTTCTCTCTCAGCTGCCTGTGTCTGCTGCTGGTACAAATTGTCAAGATGCAAACAGTGATTCTGAAGATGAGGATGAAGAGATCAGTAAAATGACAGCTACACCGGTAAGCAGTGCAGAATTCCTGGGAATGGATTTGTACTACAGCAGCAAAGATAGGCAAAAACATGATCACTCTTAAGTCCATTATTTTTCTGTAGGTATAGAAGGGAGCCTGTTTGCTTCTTAAAGATTGATGACTGTTCACTGCAGGCAAATGGAACTGTTTACATCAAAGCAAACTCCTTACTACAGTAATAGGCCCTAAACTACAGATAGTGTGTCTGTGAAAGTACGAAGCTTTTATTTAAAAAAAAAGGCTTAAAATTCCCTTTTTACATTTGTATTTTTTAGAGATTTTCTTACTCTCTGTATTCTGTAGGTTCACGATGATGCTGAGATACCATGAAATAAACAGATACTCCAACTTAGTATTTTCATTTATTTTTCTCATGGAGATAACTACAAGTTCAACTGCAGTGTTTCCTGTAGAATAGGTCTGTATTTATCCACTAATTCAAAAATCCTTCAAAGGGAAGCACCTGCTTTCTGTAATAGTACATAGAGACACTATTATATATAGAACTTCTTTGCTATAGTTTAACTTATAAACAGAATAAATCTGTGCTAACTTTAGCCTCTTACTACTTATATCAAGGCTTTGACTAACCAAAGTTGGACAGGTATAAATTCAGCAGTTTCTTACTGGCCTTTATGTAATATTTCAGAAGACACAGCCATTCAAAGGACTTAGAGTGCATGCTTTCCTTCTAGGATGTGAGAAATTCCACCATATTTAAAGTTCATTAAAAAAAAAAATTAGGGAGAGCCATGCTGCCAGGGGAGTACTTGCAGCATTTTACTTGAGTGTTTTTAGCTGTTACTGTCACACCAGAAACTTTACCAGTGTAGTGTGAATAAAATACTTAATTTGCCGGGCACACAAGCTGTGTGCAATTTAAAGACTGGCAGATTCTACTTGTGCCTCAGAGACTGGTGATGCTTAAGAGGTGATTAGGTAAAAACAAAGCAGTAATTTCTGTTCACAGATAACTTACACTAATTCATAAATTAGAAAAATCTGCTCTGAGGAGGCTTTATATAAATAATACTATTTATTGCAGTATGTTTTTTTTGTGTGTTTCTCCTGTGATTTTTGTATGTATTCCATATTTTCATGCATGCTTGTCTTACAAAAGAAAAAAAAAAAAGATCAGTGGGTGGGGATCCCCTCCTTTTCTTAAAAATTTATAACTGGTTAACCTGTAGACTTCAGTGAGCCTGACAGCTTTGCTCAGCTGGGGGCAAGATGAAAGATAGGAAATTAGGAAAAGAAAAGGTGAAGGTGGACTCAGTTGTATGCCAAGGGAAGGCATTCCTCTTCAGACACTGCTGGTACTACCCACACATGTACTGACCACCCTGAACTTTGTGGGCATTTGATTTGTTAACCCAAGAATTGTCAATGTGAAAATACTCCTTGTAAAGGAATTTAGAGTCAACATCCTTTTCTGGGTTTCATGTCCAGTGCTGACTGATGTCAGTGGAGAAGAGATGATTATTCACGTGTTTTATGCCAGTAAATGATTTTGCCCAATTGTATGCAAGTGTTGCAGAGCATACTTAAAGTAAAGGTAGTATTTCCACTGGCCTCAGTGGAGGATGGATACCAGAGCATAACACCTGCCTGGGGCTTTAAGTTTGCTCTTGGATCTGGTATTTTTAAGATTTGGATATACATATGTGCTTCCATTTTATTTATTGTATAAGAAAACTTAATTCTAATTAAATTTGCAAGTATTTTTTATAGAAAAGGGGATATCATTAAAAAGAATTAAAAGTGCTTTCCCTTGATGTGTTTGTAGGGTGATGGGAGAATATCAGTCCAGTACATAACTGAGGAGTGCCTCAAGAAATTGGACACAAAGCAGCAGACAAACACTCTACTGAACATGGTTTGGAGAGATTCAGCCAGTGAGGAGGTGTTTACCCTGATGGCATCAATCTGCCACACACTGATGGTACAACACCGAATGATGGTGCCAAAAGTCAGGCAAGTAGAAATAATAGTCATCTTGAGCTGTAGTACATCTAAAATCGGTTTTCTTAGATACACTTGTTTTAAATTCCTTGGGAGTTTTTTTCTGTGTTTTCTTTTACAACTAGCTGAAATAAATTAGAGTTTTGGAATTTAAACAGTAATTCCAGGCTAACCAAAGAGTGGATTCTTTGTTTCTTACTTTTCTTGCTGTTCACTATGCCCTCTCAAGATTATTGGAAGCATTTTATCTGTTCCCTTGCTCAGTGGGAGTGTTGAGTGTCATTCTAGTAGAAATTGGGCTACCTTGTTTTTAAAACATTGAGTGCTATGAGTTCGCCAGTCACTCTGGCTAGCTGGGCACTGAAACCAACTTGTTCACACCCTTCTTTAGTATATGCCAAAATCTCTTGCTACAAATTAAAATAATTCCTAACTATTGAAAATCACTGTTGTTTGGGGAGGGTTTGGCACCCGAGATGAAAACAAAGGAGTGTTATTTTTGTGGAGTATTCTCTTACAAAGATTGCAAACCACGAATGTCAGAACAATGGGAGAAGATTTTTGGCCTTTTTATTATCAGACTGAGACCTATAAGTATTAACACTGTTCTGGTGCAAGTAGTTTTGGGTACCTGTGTAGTTGCTGGTAGTAAAGTAAGTATTTAGGGAATGTTGTAAACAATTCAAACTGCATTGTAAACTGTGATACAGAAAACTAATTAGGTGCTATCTTAGCCCAGTGGTGTTTATAGCTGCTAGAGGAAGTAAGATGTCAGTGAAACTGTGATTGCTCGATTAGGGTAATTAGTTCTTTGTAGACTAATTGCATTAGAGCAGGATGTGAGACCTGAAGATCATAGCAGCAGTTGAATTAGTGTGCCAGCTTTATTGTTGCAAGTAGTACATTGCCTTGGATAGTAATTACTGAGTTTAAATGCATCACTGCTTTGACTGGAGGCTTGCTGGTGGACTGTGTGGAAAAGGGTGTTCAATGAATAAAGAAGTCACAGAACTTTAATTATATGGGTATGGCATCTATTTCCTCTGAGAAGCTCTCTTGGGTCTTTGCAGTTATTTGTGATAACAAGCTTTTTTACACATTGGATAAATTCAGGAGCTATGGAGGTTCTACTCAGCATCTTCTAGTAGAAAATAGTCGACAAATTGTAACTTTTGAATAGCTGAAATTTTAGAAATAAGTAGTAGAGACTAAGATTTCTGTCAATGATACCAGTGCAATTACTTTCATGGTCAAAATGGGCTTAATATACACAGATATTTGGTAAATTAAAGTAGACATTTAGCCAGTGGTTCTGACTTAGAAGTCAGCTGTAAGTGCTGGTTTGCCAGGGATCATCATTTCAGCCGGTAATCAATCTTTTGTCCTATTCTCAGTGCATTTTAGAGCTGGCCTAGGTTACCAAGCAGTTATTCTAAAGATAATTTTTGAGGTTTTTTTTGAAGGACAGGTGATGATTATTTATGGATTTTAAAAAGATAATTCAAAGACTTTTTGTCATTAAGTTTCACTTTTTTTATTTGTCTGGTGATTTTTTTTAGTGCCCAAATAATTTTACCAAATTTAATGGTAGTCTTTTGAAAGATGCTACATGTGCTTTGAAACTTTAAAATTACTTAATATCCAGAGGAATGTGTACCTACTTAATAAAACCATGTAGAAATAGTCAAGTAAAAATAATTAGTCTCAAATTATTTTTAATATATTTTAAGAGCTTGATAGTGCTCTTTTATTTCATGTTTGAAATCATACTGGGTCAAATGGTTTAAAATAGGAGTTGTTAAATAGACTTAGTGTATTTAACAGCATATGCATCTATAATATAAAATAATGATAAAACGTAGAGGTTTCGAATCTGAAAAATGGGATGATAGAGTAATAATTGAAAATTATTGAAAATATAATTTTTCAGTAACAGGAATACTGGACTAAGATCAACACAGTCTTTAGAAGGGAGCAAACGACAAATATCTCAGTATTGTTTTAATAATTCTGAGGTTTTTTTCCTTCTTAGACAAAAATGAGAATTTAAGAATTTAGGCTTGTGTCACTCTGTTAAAGCTGAATGCCTTTTTTTTTTTTTCTTGAGCCTTCTCAGTACTTTTGTAATTTGACTGATGATGGTGATATTGTGTGGTGTTAGGAACATTGGTGTTGCTGAATCAACTCAGTATTTTCTTTGGTTTTGCCACAGAGACCATGACCAAAACAAGATACCCACAAGTATAATGGGGTTTTGAAAGGAACAAGCCTGTAAAGTTATTTTCTGATGCTCTAGACAGGGTGGTGGGATCCAGAGGTGGAAAACTGAAAAAAAACCACATTGATTTGAGTTAGTTATTAGGAATTTTGATGAACTCTGAATAATTCTAAAAATATGCAATCAAGCCAAATTAAAGAAGAAGGTCACAATACAAAGAAAACCTGGCTGTGTTCAGTAACCCTGATTAGTTATGTAAAATAAAATCCTGATTGTAAAGGAACCATTGGGAGTTCTGCTTGTTTTCAAAAAAGATGGGGCTTTAATCTTTTTGCTATGAAGTTGATATGTATTCTTGAATTAAAAAAAATAAAAAAGAGAACTTGTGTCATGGACTGTAGTTCTCATAGAGAGACCTGCAAGACTTTTTCATTAAAAGTATACATTAAGTGAATAGTAAGCTCTGTTTCTCTAAAATATTTTGGGGTGTAGTTTAATACCTTAGATTTCATCTTTATTAAAGCTGAGTGTTAAATAGTGCTGGAAGCTGTGCTGTCCTGGGACATCAGTCGCTGTCAGCCGTCCCCGAGTTCGCTCTCCTGGGGTTAGCACCTGCACAATCAGTGTTCATCACCGCTGCTTCATTACTGCAACACTGCTCATCTTAGCCTGTGCTTCAGAATTGTTTGGCAAATGCCACTGGGATGATCTGAGCAGCCTGTCTTCATGTGTGTGCTGAGATACCCAGGCCGTACACGGGGCTGTCGGGTTCATTCTTTAGGCAGCGTTCTGACACAGCTGTGTTTTTCTTAAAGCCAAAATCATTGTACATGCACTTCTAACCTTTCTAAGCTTTGCTTTACATTCTTGGTCCAGTACAAACAGAGGTAGAAGCATAAAGCAGCCTAAAGAGCAGGACAGTTCATTTCCCAGTGGCTGTGCTGCTGTCTCATACCTGTGACACCTCCCAGCTCTGCAGGGACAGAACCCGCTGCCCCGGCAGTGGTGACCTATCGCAGGCTGTGTGAGCTCCTCTCATTCTGCTGTATTCTCTTCATTAACTTAAATGGTCTCAGTGGGAAACTGGGCCCAATTTATGACCTAGACTGAAAATCTTGCCTTTAACTAATTAACTTGTAGTGGTGCCTCAGCTAAATTAAGCTTAATGGGTCATTTAATCTGTCCCATTGCACAGGAGGAATTTGACACTTTTTTTTAAACCAGAGGTGCCCAAAATGCTATTCTGGCAAGTAGACATAAATCATGTGGCCTTTGTGGACAATTAGGTACCTAGAGAGAGAAACAAGGTTCTAAATAAATGATCGTTATGTACTTACCTTTGGGAACAGATAATTTAATTTGGTATGATTAAAATTGATACTTAACAGGAATCACTGAAGTGAATTTAACTCTGTCATAGCCTGAGGTTGAGGCAGTGCGTGTTTTTCCGCTGGAAAGAAGCTTATCCTTTCTGGTAGCAGGGAAGTGTTTCTTTCTATCAAACAACCGTGCTAAATCTTAATATTGTACTTTACAGAAAAATCTATTAAAGAATACGTTACATAAAACATGTATAATGATGTCATAATAAAGAAGTTGGTGACATTCAGTGACATTTTCAAGAAGACGCAAAACCTCCAGATATGAAGAATTTAAACTTTAGCTACTTGGGTTGTTTTTGGAGTAGTGCAAATTTTAAAAATGAAACCTCTGAGTTAGGTTTTACAAGTTTACATAAAAATCAAAATATCTGTCATATTTTTTTATTTCTAGTTCTTGTTATTTTCTTTTTTTGTTTTTTTTGTTT
>VXBU01011289.1:102667-155952 GCA_013400315.1 Bombycilla garrulus | reverse complement strand
TTTTTTTTTTTTCTTTTTTCTTTAAAGGAAAGAGTGGTAAAGATTGTGCGGACTCCGGCTTTATATTAGCTGATCTCTAAATTTTGCGGATTCATAAGGCTTTTTCCTCAGGATATATAAGCCATCCTTGTACTCTTCCACAGGTTATCAGGAATTCTTGCACTGTGTCATTTTAATGTAGCCTTTCCTACCTGGAAAGGAAAGGAAAAAGATCAAAGAAGGTAGATTTTGACATATTTTGNCTGTGAGCTTGTTGTGAGTTTGAATGGGTTAAGTTAATGCTTTGTGGAATGTTTTATGTTGATTGGAGGTAGTGCTACACCTTTTTCCAAAGTGCTCTGATTTTCTAATATTGCCAGTGAAGTATTTTTTGTTTTTTTGGGGGTGGTTTTTTTTTTTTTTTGGTTTTTTTTTGTTTCTTTGGGTTTTTGGTTATTGTTGTTCTTACTTTTTTTGTTGCCTTTTCACAGTGTTTTTTTTTGTCAGTGTGAAGCCAAATATTTTGAAACTTTTTTACAGCCCATTTTGTGTAGATGCAACTTTTCAAAGCCATCCTTGCATTTTGTGCTGGGTTTTTTTTTTTGTATTTTTTGTTGTCATTTTCAACTTTGAAAGCCAGTTTCTGTACTTGGAGTGGGAAGGTAGCTGGTTTTTTCTGCCATCTTTACTTTTGCAATGGATTAAATTTCACCTGAATCTAGCAATACAAATCCCTTTTAACACACGGCCCAGTTCACCATTCTATGTTCAGTTTGCAGTTCTGTGTTTGTTTTCTGGTCACGGTGTGGAAATTTCAGAATGGAAGCTTTAGAACTGATTTAGAACATATTTACTGTTATTTCATATTAATTAAATAGGCTTTTGGCACCATCTTCTACCAAATGTGCAGTTTTGTACTTAACCAGATTTTCAGGAAAGGGAAATGTGTAAGTTGAATGCATTCAGCGTTTCTGGAACTGAGCCATAAAACAGAGCAGTTGGTACAATTGACTGCGTGAATCACAGATATGGACTGAAAATGGCTAAAACTTAGGCAAAAGGTTATTCTTATAAGTTCTTAAGGTTTGTCCTTTTTTCCCCTTCATTACTGCTGAATATTGCTAGAATGAAAAAATGGATTACATTATGATAGGTTCATCATCCATAATGTTTGTTAATTTCTGCTCAAACTGTTACATAATTTCCAGGGATGATAGTGAAATTAACAAGTTTTTACTTGGAAGCTGCATGAGACCTGAAGGCAAGGTGCCAAACTACTTTTTATTTTAAATGTGATGCTGGAAACTGAAGGTCATTGAGGCAGTTTCTCATTTCAGAAACCAAGACATCTGAGCTATTATTCAGATATTTAAACACTAAAATACACATCCTTATTCTAAATTAGCTAGGTATGATAAGGCTGTCCTTACATGTTAATGTATAATTTTCGCCAAATATCAAAATAATGTGACTTTAGAAGGGAATAGAATTCTCATGTATCAAATTCAGGTTGAATTTTTTGAAAAAAAAATAAAAATAATTAAAGTAGAACTTAATGTAACAGCAAAGTTTATCTTAAACTGACATTAGCTGCAGTTGCTTCAAATTTGATTTGGACTTGGTAATGTCCTCAATGTACAATTTCTATGAAATAAGTGAAGCTCCCAACTCTTTTTAAAGGTACTGATCTATGCATGTAAAATTCAAAGAGGTGCACTGCAAACTCAAGGTTGCTTGTTTCATTTCCCATTTTTCTGCGTGGCCCTCCTCTATCTCCAAAAGTCCCTATACCTGTGAAACCATCCTTTGTGCTTTGTGAGGAGTCCTGCCTGCCTCACACTGCTTTATCCTGGTGCTGATCCTTGTGTGTGCAGCTGAGTCTGGGCTGGATCACAGATCCTTGTGTGTGCAGGTGAGCTGGGAGCCCGAGGAAGGGACCAGCTGTGGGGTCAGCATTGGGACTGTGTTTGTGGGAAGGCAGCAGGAGGAGCAGCCAGTACCCAGAGACATGTGGCACCGTGCACTGGTTTGTGGGAGGGTGTGTAGGTGTTCTTGTGTGGGAGTTAAACCATTCCCCAGTGTTTTTAAGTTTTTATTGATATTTTACTTTATTTTTTTCCTTAATAAAATGCGTACTTCTTTTCTTTTGCCATCTGGCAAATTTTAATTTCCATGTGATCCACAATAAGTACTTTGTTTTCTGGCACCAGGTAGTCTTCCCCTTTCTGCTCCCATTTCCTGGCCTCCTATCTCTTGTGTGCCTGGTCACAGAGAATTTTGATGTTGCAGAGCGATTGACCACTGAGAGAGGTCAATCTCAGTATTTGTTTTACTTACATCCTCACAGGAATTAGGAGACCTGGGAAGGTAGCATCTAGAAAAATTAACTGAATACTGTTTTTTGATACCTGAAAAGTGACTGTTTAGTGTCTGAAATCCAGTTTAGTTCCCAGAAAACATTGTTTCAAATGATTTTGTCTTAAATGTTGTTTCCTGCAGGGGGAGGAAAATATACCAGGAGTGACTTTTTAGTTTCAGGAAGCTTTTTGTTTTTCATTTCTGTAAAAGTTGATCATACTGTAATCACGTCTGAAGTAATGTGGTTAAAGTTAGTTCTGTGTATAACTGACTTGTGAAGTTACACATTTTTTTAGCTGATTATAAATTTTTCTAACAAACGACACAATTTTCACTCTACAGATGGGTTAATGTATGTGTAGCTTTCCTGACATTGTCCCATTGATGTTCTATTTCTCTCTGCCAAGCTGAGTATACTAGTAAAATTGTTATAGTTCTGACATAAATGAAGATATTTTAATCTACCTTTTACAAAAAGTTGCTGTGCTTGTTACTGTCAGAAGAACCATAGAAGTGACCTGTTAATTAGATTGGTGTAATTTTCTATATTAGAATTTTAAAAGCCACGGATCATTAATTCAGGGTTACGTTATTTTTATTAATAAATGTTGAATTCTGCGAAGGACTGGAAATGTGGGTTTATATTGTATAGTTTGTTGCTGATTTAATTTTATTTTTGGTAAAAGGTTTTATATGGTTGGTTTTCAGCTTTTGGGAGTTTCACCAGATTTGATCAGAATAAGACCTTCATCTTGAAAATGTAAATTTCAATAGTTAATTTCTAAAAATGCTTGATATAAAAGTTAAGATAGAAGCATTGTGTTTTGTGAATACAGTATTTTGGAAGACACAATTTCTTTGAACTTCTTCTTGCAGGCTTCTTTATAGTTTAGCTTTTAATGCCAGATTCCTGAGGCATCTTTGGTATTTGATATCTTCAATGACTACACGGATGATTACAGGGTATGTATTCTACCATTTCTGCAACTGATTCTTTGTTAAAATAGAGCATGTCTAGTGAAAAGGGAATGGGACAGTTAGGGGTATGGTTACTTACCTCCTGTGGTTTCATAAAACTGAGCAATATCTTGAAAATCAGACAGAATAAAGAAAATACTTATTTAAAATGAACATTTGGTAGTTCTTGGAGTGCTTACAAGAATCAGTGTAACAAACACTGAAGCCCAGGCTGTTCATCCCAAGTGTGTGAGTTTTATCTCACATGCTCTGACTAGTCCAGAAATAGATGGTGGCAGCATCACTTTCCTGGAGCTGAGGCACTGGACCTATAGATGTGCTCAGTGCTGATGTGCAGAGAATTTTTCTCTCTGCTTTGTGTCTCCAAAGTATCTGCAGTCTGTATTAGTTAATGCCCGAGTTTATTTGTCATGGTGACGAGAACTCCTGAAGAGTAACCTTATTTTCCAAGAACTGGAAATAGTTATTTAACTGAAAACACCATTATGATATTGCTGTTGGAGCTACTACCACATTCTTTTACTGGAATGGTGAAGGTAGTACTTTCTTTGAGTATTTTATTAACCCTCTCTTTTACACTGCATTTTGTATTTTAAGGTCTATGGTGCCACTCCTTCAAGTGATTTCAAGAGGCTCTCCAATGTCTTTAGAGGACTCTAGCCGAATTATCCCTCTCTTCTACCTTTTCAGTTCTTTGTTTAGTCACTCACTTATTTCTATTCATGATAATGAATTCTTTGGTGACCCAATAGAAGGTGAGTTTTGAACATACTAAGTAGCAGTGCTTTGTAAAATGTTGTTGTGTAAAGCTGGAGAGCTCCCTGCTCCCTGGGCAATGATTTGCTGACATCTGGGAGGAGGGATCTTCTGGGCTGGCTTGCTGATGGTCCCCTGAGCACTCAGCTGTCAGCTGGCTCTTTTATGGTGATTGCACTTAGAAAAAAGAGAGAAAAATTAATGGTCTGCACCTTGGGAACCCTAGCTTTACACAGGGTCTGATATGGAAGTTCTTAATCATGACAATTTTTCAAGAGTTACTGAAGAGGGCGAGTTCTTCTGGACTGAACCTGTAGTTTAATGTATAAAATTAACATAGCAGGAATCACAAAAGAGATCGAGGGGATATTGTAATTAAAATAATAGTGACTATACACAATCCCAAGATTTGATCTCCTTTCTAAATGTTTATTCGTTCTCTTTTTGGGTGATGTTTCTTTTCCCTACCTTTAGATTATATGTGTGAATATTAAAATTTAATTAAATAAGTGGAGTTTTAAAAAGGAAACTTAAATTTGTGTTTCATGAAGTTGTAGGTCAAAGACAATCATCAATGATGCCTTTTACACTAGAAGAGCTTGTAATACTCTCCCGCTGCCTTCGAGATGCATGTCTAGGAATCATAAAGTTGGCTTATCCAGAAACAAAACCAGAGGTTCGTGAGGAATATATTGCAGCATTTAGAAGTGTTGGAGTAACCAAAAACACCGAAATGCAGCAGTGTATACAGACAGAACAGAAAAGGTGGATTCAGTTATTCAAGGTAAATTGTGTCAATTTTCAAAACATAGCTGAATAAAATTTTCATGATTCTGCTGAAGATGCAAAAAAAGATATTTTTTTCTCTAATTTTATTGCTTTGCAGGAAGGGATATGGATTTGGAAAGATTGCTCTTCGGCATATATATGCTAAACTTCAAGTAACTAAATTCTGATAACTGTAACAAATTTTTTTCCTTCTGTGAACTCTTAATTTTCTTGCTTGTCCTGAAACAGTTACTGTGTAAAATACCTGGTTTAAATCAGACTCCCATTCAGCAAGGTGCTTAAGCATGTTGTCATAACTTTGTATAGGTGTGAAATTCTAACAAAATCTAATGATTACTCAGGTACTTCTGTATTAGGGACTTCACTGTACTGGTACCATGTTCTATTGGTTTTGTCGGTATTCCCTAAAACCCATTGGTATTCCGCATTTAGGGCTTGCTGGGATACTAAAGGGAAGGTGAATCTGGCTTAGCAAATGTGAATTTAGTGTATGTTCTTTCTGGATATCCACCAGTGTTTTTCTGCTGGTTTTATCCCTGGCATCCTAGCTAAGACATGAGTTGAGAATCTGAAAACATTGGCAGGAAAAAAACCTTAATAGAACTGTTGCTGAAAAAAAGGAGTGCTTGACTTGTCATGAAAATTCTGCAGCAAACACATCTAGTCAGCTAAAATTGCTCATTAAAGAAGTGGGAGCAGAAGAAATGCATTTTCCAAATTGAATGCTAGATTTACAGTCTGTTTAATACTGGTGACCTCTCGCACACTAATGTTCAGTTCGAGACATCGGCTGTCCCTTCAGGTCTTTTATCACTGCTTTTGTCAAGCTATCTATTTAATTGAAAGAAGTTAATTGAATGAAAATGATCAACTAAGCTTGTATTAATATTGCTAATGGAACTTTCTTCTTGGCCATGTTTGGAGAAAGATGTCATGCTAGACTTTAGGAAAGGCCCATTAAGGCTTGCACTTAACCTGATGGGCTAATTAAGGAATGCTTATTCATTCTACAAGTCTAAGGTAGCCTCTATCCAGCCTATTCTGCCTGATTTTACAACACATTTCACTTATGAGCGTAAGCATTAATAGCAGTGAGAGTAACTGATAATGTTTTGATTGCATTGAATACAGTCCTAATGCACCACTGAATTTGTAATTTGCACAGATTGATCTAATATATGTTTGCACAATGTAATTTAATTACTTGTCTTTAAATTGCCAAATAACTTCTGATTTAAAGGTCCCTAATGAACCCCCCATATGTCTTTTTTTCTGAGAAAGATGTTGGACCAGGGATATTTTTATGCATGCAGTTCATATCATGCCTCCTTCTCTTTGTTGGATTTAGCTTGTTACACTTAATCAATCTTTGTGTAATTTGGTGGATTTCAGGTGAATTTGCTTATATTTTGCTGTCATTCAGAAAGCTGTAAAATCCTGAGTTCCTTTGCGCCACTTTGGCAGTCAGAAATTAAGCTCGTAGCGGAACTATCAAAACCGGGTGTACTCTTACTGTGTTCAGGAGCCAGGGTTGTCTTCCATCAGCTGAATTGGAAATATAAGTCTTGAGGGTATCTGGAAGGCTCCAGTTCTACCCAAAAAGGAAGATAATAGCAAAGCTTCTCTTGTTTATTTCTTCAGAAGCATGTTTGTTGTTTCTGATAAAAGTTGGATGTGGCTAAATTTAATGTCGTTGAGAAGACTCCTGTGCAGAGCACTGAGTCTTCCCTTGAGGGCAGCTTCAAAATTGCTTCCTGTCAGTAAGCAGGCAGCAGTACCTTCTTCCAAATCATTAAAACTAAGCTAAAGTAGTTAATTGTAAATTCAAGTAGAAAATGCTTCTCCTTTTTTTTGCATTATGCCAAATATATCTATCAAGTATATGGGATTTATCTTTGCTAAAGCATTTGCAAGCTGCTGGCCGAAAAAAAAGCAACATTCCTTCTTTATCATCTGTGCTTTAATTTCTCTTTTTCCTTTTTTCTTTTAACTTCTCGCTTCTTCTCCATATTCTCCATGTCTCTGGTGTCTAGTGAAATACCTATGTGTATATATTAAGTGAATGAAATACATATATATATGTGTGTGTGCAAATACAGGCTTTACTTCTGCAAGGTAATGGTAAATCTGGAAATAGTGAGGCTGCTGGCAATGATGTGCATATTTGCTAACAGATTGGAGGTCATTGGTAAGATTTACATGTGCAAATGTCTTCATTCAACAGAATCTCCCATTTTTGGCTTGGTAGAATGATGAGTAGTGTAGTCAGCTGTTACAGATTCCATAAGAAATCTTAAGTTATGAGTATATGAAAATGGATTTTGTGAAACAAAATAATTACTTCACTATCTTCAGTTAATCCTGTGAAATCAAGTGTCTAATTTTGCTAAATTTTAGCTTTAAATGCTGCTTGCACTGGACACTTTATTGGAAAGAAATCACAATTTTAATAGTTTTTGTTGTAGTAAATCTTCCTTTCCAGTGGAATACATACTTATGAAAATTTTTACAAAGGCATGCTGAGTTGAGGTGGCAGCTGGGTTAGTGTTCCCAGTACCCATGCATTCTGAAGGAGAAACTCCAGTTTCACCTAATCTGATTTAGCTTCCTTTAAGGTTTCTTTAGCTGCTTGTAAAATACTGTATTTACATGGTCTTCATGTGGATAGTCTTTTTGGATTTTATTTTCCATTTTGAAAACATTTGCCTCACATAAGTGATAATGGGACCAGAGAGCTTCAGTGACTCATGTGACCTGCACTGAATTTTATAAGGGAAAGGTGATGAAAATTCCCGTGTAATCCGACAGTTCCCTTAATAGCATTCTTTGTTCTGTCTTGAATAAAGACATTACCTTAAAAACTGGATGTTAAAAGCTCTTGTGTGTAGCACCTAGACACAGAATCCTTTAGAAGGCCCATTAAACTTTGTTACTCTGGACACCTGTCTATTAAGACTGTCTTTTAGCAAGATTATTTCAGAATAAAATAAAGAAAGAGAGCAGAAAGGCTCTGTGTACATTTTTTTAAACTAATTTTTCAAGTGCTGTACTTTAAAGTTGCCAAACAGATGGCTGTTCATTGTAGCAGTGATAATGTCTTTTTAGCCTAGTAATTTACTATTCTATTGATTCCACTTAATTGTGTTTTATGTAGTGGTGAGTGAACTTGATTCAGCTTTGAACAGAAGGTATGCAGCCAAGTATGGCTGTTCTGCTTGAGGTAGAGAACTTGTTAGCTTTATGTTAGATTTCTACTTACTTTTATTTTTTTCTAGATTGGAGGAAACTGCCAGGAAAAAAACTAGAATTGCAAAGATACTCTAATGACCGTGATAACAGTTTTTCTCAGCCTCTTAGTTTTGCTGGGAAGATAAAAGAACATCATATACATACGTAATATACTTTGTATGTATGCATGGTTAGGTGTTATTTTCTTTAATTAAGTAATTTAATGTTGATAATTATTTGTTTGGGCTTCCCTGAACTGGCATGCAGCACTTTAGGTGTGCACTACTGCTAAGTCCTATGTAGTCCTGGTTCCTAGATTTTGGAATGAGACTTTAATAACCCAGGTTTTTTGATGTCTTGCAAGTGAACTATGATTAGTTAATTTCATTCTAAGGTATTTAGGTCTAACATCAAGTTTTTGTGAGTTAAAAATAAATGGCAATTTTATCCCTTATTGATTTTTTTTAAACACTTTTGCTTTGTAAATTATATACTTTCATTTACAGTGCTAAATGTATACTGAATGTATGTGTTTCTGACACCTAGGTCATCACAAACTTAGTGAAAATGTTGAAATCTAGGGATACGAGGAGAAATTTCTGTCCACCAAATCACTGGCTCTCAGAACAAGAAAACATTAAAGCAGATAAGGTAAGAGTCATATCCTTTTCTACAAAGCCTTGCAGGTGTCAGATTTTCAATGGTTAAGTATTTGATTCCTGACAGTATTAGTGATGTTGACATTGCACAAATTGTATGGTTTAAACCTGGAATAATGTTGCTTTTCTATGGTGTAAGAGTCTTGCATCTGTTAAGAATCTTGTGCGTTAAAGCACATTTTCAATCCATAAAGGAATAATTTCCCTACAGTACAAGAGTGTAAATCATTATAGCAGAGGAGAGTTGGGAATCTGGTAGCATTTGATTGCATCTTCTTGTAGTAAAAATGCTAAGTGAAAGAATTGCTCTCTAGTGGGGAAAATTCTCTTCCAAAATAAAAGAAAATTCAGCAGTATTTTCTGTACTTACCTCACCTAGAAATTACTTTTTTCCCTAAGAGCTTTTGAAAAAAATGACATTGATCTGACAAAGTGTGTACGTGTGTGCAAAAGAAGAAAGCTAACACCTGCTGTGGACTAAACTCCTTCGAATCATGACAAATGCACAATACAAAATAAACAGAATATTTGACATCTCAAAATTCAAATTTGGCCTCTCTAGTGTCCTAAATACCAGAACTGAATGTAACATTGTGTGGTATTTTTAAATACATGGGATTTGCATTGTATTGTTGTTGATTGTGCAGCTCTCCTGTAACGTACAAGTGTAAGGAGGGATCAGCAGAAATGAAGATGTTAAGGTGTTCAGACACACTCCTGCATGTGACAACTCAGTGTATTTACTGTGCATTAGTAAATTGTAATGTGTAATTAGGTCCTGTTTAACTGTGAAATCCTGTTAATTTGTCAGGTCACACAGCTGTACGTGCCATCGGCCAGACACGTCTGGAGAGTCAGGAGGATGGGGAGAATAGGACCATTGCAATCTACTTTGGATGGTAAGACACTGTCCATGCAATTTCAGCTTTGCTAAGTCAAAATAAGAGTTTGCCTTATGCAAAGGAATCTGTCTTTATTTTGTAGTAAAATCGTGGTAGCCAAAAGCAAGACAATCTTACGTAATTTTTTAAAAGATTTTTTTAAAAATCGTGTGTTTGTATGCATGTGTGTATGTCTTTAGAATATTTGATGCTATTTAATTTAATAATTTCTTTGCCCAAGCTTCTGCTGGTATTGATGAGGGGAGATGATGAGGTGGAGCAATGATATATTTTTAAAATTATGTATTAGTATATATAAAAGGCAGTTGCATAGAACAGAAAATTAATACAGTTGCAGAACATGAAAAGCATTGAAATTTTGGTTTTACTGTATACTATAAAGAAACATTTTTATTATGTTCTAAACTGTAACAAACAGGCTTTGCATGGTAAATATTAATTCCTGTTTATAAATATTGTTGCTAATTAGATAAAGGAGAAACTTAAACCTCTGAATTACTCAAAATATCATGATTTTATGGAACTTGCAGAGAAAGATTAGAGAATGGGATAAACTTTGCAATCAGGGTAAATTTACACTAGATTAGTTATGCCAGTATGCTTTCTCATGTAGACAGTCTGTTTCTTCCAGCTTTCCATACCTTTTCAACTTCACTGTTCTAGAATTTTACCCCTCTGTGATCAGGTAAAATAATCATTAAATCACTGGCACTTGTGCAGAATTAATAATGAATTAAAAATGGGGGCTTTAAGAGGCAAAATGATTCCTCTACAATCTTCCTAGATGATGCAATCTGCTTGAGTTGGTTTAGCCAGATACAGTATATCATGGAGAGACTGTAGCCTTTGAATGCTGCTGTAGGGTTGTATAGAATTAAGAGCTGTGTCCAGGGTTGAAACCTAAAGACTTCTAGTGATAATTTTTGAGTAGCTATGATGGTCAAAGTTTATTTTGATTACCTTATTAGTATAGTTGCCAGATAATAACTAGTTGGCTCAGTTTAAGTACTGCTGAGAATTTTTAATTATGTATTTTTTCAGTTTAGTTTCTTTCTTTGGAAGTCACCTCTTCTTCACATCAGCAATCCTCCTTTCTTTCAGTGACTTACATGACTCTCCACAGCTGTTATACTGTCTAGATGTTCTCCACTGTCAGACCTCTTCCACATTTTTCACATTCTCCTGGTCTCCTTGCCCTCATACTTTCAGTACCTTGATCTCTCTGCTGGGTCTTCCTTCCCCAGATGCCCTCAGTTCTCTCCATTTCATGCCTTCCCTCATGTGGGCAGCTGGGGCATAAGGAATAACCTGTGCGGTGCTGGTGTGAGCAGCTGTGTGCCCTCCTTTTCCTGGCTGGCTTCAGGTGAGCTGGCACACTTAGCACTGCTCTCCTGGCTGTGCTTAGATTCAGGTCACAAAAGGAATTTCTCCTCTCTGGCCCACTGAAAATTTTCACAGTACTTGGTATTTTTGAATCGCCCTGCTCTCTGTCAAAGTTGAAGTTCAGCTGATGAACTCAAGAGGTGTGTTGGAGACAAGATGGTGAGGAAAATGACACAGTGTGTTTGTGTAATCATTGTTTTTATACGAAATCAGGCTGAAAAGAAAGTGCAGTCAACATGAATGTGTGAAAGCAAGCAGGTAACCTTGTGCACATGACTTGTTAAATCCCTCTTGACTCCATATGGGTTAAAGCCAATTAGCATGAAAGTACTGCTGAATCACATATGGTCATGTTTATTTGTGCTTTTTCATTTACTTAAATGGCAGACTTGTGGGTTCTAAATGCCCTCTGCATTGATGATTCCATCCCATATTTCTCTTTAAAGGAAGAAGCTGTGATGGAGAAATACAGATAAAATTGACTAATTGACTGAAATAATTGAACTGTTGAAGTCATGTAGTAGTTTACCTTTGCTGTACATGCACATTTCATTTAAAATGCTTTTAACTGTTAGCTTAATAGGCTTCATACATTGACTTTAATTAAAAGTGTTTACTAAGCAGACTCAAGGTTAACCACAAACAAACATTTTATCAGGAATTCTAAAGTCTTGCAATGTTGAAATGTGCCCCCAGTGAATATATATCAAGAATAGGTCATATCCTATTAAATTGGTGCTTAAGATATCACTACTTAAATGTTTGATAATTTAAAAAACAAGCAAAAAAGAACAGTGAAGCCTTCAGTCCAGTTGCAGAAGGGCAACCAGATGCTTGTCACCATGGGTAGAAGCTAAAGAAAAAATATTGCTACTGTCATCAAAATTTCAGAGAGGATATGATATGAAGCATTTCCTTTACTTATTTTGTCATACACTCTCTGAATAGTCCAGACTCTGGAGTCTTTTTTCAGCGAGTTGGTTATTAGATATGAAAATGAAATAACCAAGGAACTGTGGATGTTGTTTCCTCTGTAGACTGAAGCCAGGTGGACCTTTGGCCACAGTGGCTCGTTAGTGAGCAATATTCACTGCACTTAATTAATTTACAGTCAGATATGTGCTCACTGGCTGAGTTTCCTCCCATGAAGTTAGAGTAGGATTGTCATTTCTACTGTGCATCACCAGAAGTTGAGTTGTTTCCTAAAAATACCCTCTGTGGGTTAAAAGGAGCTGCACAGTAGTTTGGGAACTGCATGAAGGAGCCTCTCTGCTGTGGCTTCTTGGATTCTTCTCCAAGATTTTTGTGTTAAGTACATTTTGCAGGTCCTTGATGGTGTTTTCACTTCTGCAGTGACTGGGATTTAACGTGGTCACCATGACTTTGCTGTTAGGAGAGAAAACTCATTGAAATAAATGTTGTCTTTCTGTTGGTTTCCTTAGATTTGGTTTAATTCTTAAGGTTTTTACCTAAAACAGCTTGATGGAAAGTAGATGATATAGTTGAAAGCACAATAATTGTAAACTGTCTTGAGCATGAGAGTAGGAATATTGTATGTTCTTGCAATGAAAATTCTAAATCATCACCATTACTAATTGTCTTCTATCATGCTTTTTTTCCTAATTCCTAAGCTAAAAATGTCAATAAGATTATTTTTTTCCTGAATGAAATAGAGGTACGGCAGTACGTATTTTTATATGCATTTTGTTTTCGTGTGTTTCCACTACTTATATTTCAGTTTGCCTGTAGCAACTAATGTTTAAAGAAAGGTAAGGCTTTGAGTGAATGTGTAGTAAACAAACTATTTTAATGTATGTATTTTTATAAAAACTAAATTGATTCACTTGATACAAAGTAAATTGTTTACAAAAATGTTCTTTCCAAATTTTTAAAAATTATTATTTCTATTTTAAGTGGGTTTGGAACCAGCACCTCTTTCTGTATCTGAAGAACGACAACTTGCAATTCTGACAGAGCTACCTTTTGTAGTTCCTTTTGAAGAAAGAGTAAAGGTACCTAATTTCTAATTTCATATACAGTTGGGTTTTTTAGCTCTTTGTTTTGAGTAAATGTAAAAAGAGCACATAGTAAACTAGAAACTGGATCGATTCCCTACAGAAGGATATGGCAGCCTGCACTGTTTTTCTTCAGTACTCATGCAGCACCCGAACATTTGAAGTTAATGACTTCTCTCTTACTTTCCTACTTATGTTGCCCTTACTAATATTTGCTTTTAAGTTAGGAGCATTTATTCCGAGACAGATGAGGAGAGCAGTTTGCAGTTCCGGCTCAGAGATGGCTCTGTATGATTGCACCCTCTTGTGGTGGCACAGCAGCGGCCGGGTGTGTGTCTGTACCAGAGTGCAGGGTCACAGCTGGAGACTTGGGAGCACTGCGTGGGTTTGCTCCAGTTGAGATCATGATCTCCATTTTGGGAAATTAACACCTAGAGATTAAGTTTCTGCATTCATAGCTGAATAGCCTGAACTTTTAATAGCGTGTATAGCTTAAAATTTGCAAGTTTCTTGTCCTTGAATTGATTGGATTGGCTTTGAAATGTTTTTGAGATTTTATAGATGTAATTGTTAGTTCTATTACCTATAGAAATTTTTTTTTCTAGTAAGCACATTTTTTTAAACTGTTTTAGTTTTCAAAAGTATCAATTATTTGAGAACTGGTCCTTAAATTGTCTTGGAAATGTTACATTTCAAGACACCATCAAGAGGATGAAGAGTAATTCCATAGGGAAAGTCAGTCTTTATTTGTCAAAACAGATAGAGGCAGCTTTAGTAGAAAATGTTTGTGTTTTTTCTCAGGCTTCTGTGAAACATTTGTTCCAACAAAACATTTTGTTACTGTATAGCAATCCTACACTAGGATCTCAGGGAAATTATAGGAACTGATCTCAGGCAGGGATCTTTATGTCATGACTAAGTCACTGCCTTCCAAACTCTGGACTTCTTAAAGCTGTGTTGAGATGCATACATGTTTTTTTGGAATTCATAAAGCCTTTTTTGGTGCAATTGGAATTCATAGAACCTTGTGTGCTTTTACCACAAAAACTGAACTGAGAGCTTGGAGGTAAGGATAAAGCTACAACTGAACTTCTGTAGTTCAAAGAGTAGATCCTGTTACACTTGCAACAAGTGTGTACAGTCCCTTTTGTATGACAGCGGGAGTCAGCATTCCTTTGGAGTCTCCCACTGCCTCTACAGAGCAAGTTGCAGTAAGGGAAGAAAATACCACGACCATCACAAGGTTTTATTTTCCTTTTATCAGTTGCTGTCTATTGCTCTGTAATTTAATATGGCAAGCTCAGTGCTGCTTGTGTGTGTGTGTCCTTTCACTTTCTGACTTCCTTGTGCCATTTTTACCTTGACTTACCTTGACTTACTCTTATCTCTTGATAAGAGATACTCTTACAAACAATTGCAGAGTCTAGTTCCATGGAAAGCTCTTCATCTTTCTGGCCCCAAGGAGTGTTTTCCCCTTCAGCCTTAAGGCACATTGGGGTGCAATTTCAGGCTGTGGGAGTTAATAAATCCAGTTTGTAGCAGGTGCCTTGGTTCTCACCGCCTCAGGCCGTACTTTGGTCAGCTTGCCTATGGTGATGCTACTTCCTATGGTGTGTGCTTCAGTCAGCATTGCTTGTTTTTCTGTGTTTGTCTGAAGTCATTGAAAGTGCTTCAGTTGTGCATTAGAGTTCTCATTTTCAAGATAATTTATCCATGAACATTGGGTTATATAGGGAGTCAGAGTCAATACCAGAAAGAGTTCTGCTGTGAGATGTAATACCAGGTGATTTTTTTTTTCCATCTAGATTTGGGTAACAATAATTAATAAACTGTATCTAGTCCTGCTTCAGGAAGGAGAGTAATGGTGAGCATATTTTCATGCTCGGTACATTAAAAAAAAAAAAAAAAAGTGCCTGTAGTTACATGTCTTGATGTTATAAAACTCTAGAAAAATTCAGACCAGAAGGGACCTCTGGGTGTACTCTAGTCCACATCCTTCCTCACACAAGAATAACTTGAGGCTTGGGTCAACATGCACAAGGACTTGTCCAGATGAGTTTTGTCTATCTCCAGAAATGGAGATTTGAAAAACTCTCATGTAACCTTTTCCAATACCCAATCACTCCTATTATTATGAACTTTTTTTTTCTTTATGCCCATCCCTTGTTTCTCCTTTTCCAGCTTAGAATTGTTTTCTCTTGTTTTCCTGCTGTATACTGTAGGAAGGATTCCTGCTTTGTCTATACTGTAATCTTCTTGGTTAGAAAGCAGCTTCTCCACTAGCAACAGTTGCCCATAAAAAAAAAGTAGATTTGAGACCTTACTCTACCTTTGTTTGCTGTGGTCAGATTTCCTCTTTCATGGTACATTTGTTGTTTTTAAAAGTCCCTACAGACTGTTACTTAATCTTTTTCATTAAAAGATGGTCTGACATATTGCTGGGAGATGATATCCCTTGGTAAATGTGCTAGACTATTTATTGAATATGGGAATGATGCCAAGAGAGAACATAGTAAACATACACTTCCTGGATAGAGGGATTATTATACATTAGGCAACTCCCTCCCATGCTCCATCTTGGCATGGAAGCACAGTTAGCTACAGTTACTCTTCAGGAGAACAAGTTCCTGTTGTGAAGACTTGAAAATGGACAGTGTGAACTTCAATTTGTACTTCACCTGGCATAATTGTTTTGAAGTTTTGTGATGCTCTGGTTCTTTTTTTTTTTTTTTTTTAATATGGCAGTAATATCCATGATTTTAGTCTGAATTATTTGTTAACAGCTTATACAAGGGGAACTGTTACCTATTTTCTTATTACTCAGAATGTTCCTGACCATTGCAAATAGCAACAAAAATTGTTTGCCAGTACTGAGAACAACCTCTGTGTGTGTAAAATACTCATGGAACTTTTTTTCCTTTGTTTTTGAATACTTTGCATTTCAGAACTCTGAAAAAGAGAGGAAAATAGCACTGGCACAATGTGTGTAGATGTGCCTCTTTATGTAGAATGAACTGAGGATGGTATCGTAGCACAGAAAAGTTCTTTGCATTTCTATTCCCCTCCTCCCCTTCCATGGGTCATGGCTTTGTGTTAAGTTTCTGCAGCTCAGTGAGAGAGAAGACAAGTCATTCGAAAGTGGGTGCCAGAGGCAGCTCAAAGGACAGTAACAGCAGTGAATAACTATCTCTCATTGAATATTTAGATCTGCCCAATGACATGATTGCTATTTTAACAGATTTTTCAAAGACTGATCTATGCTGATAAACAAGAAGTTCAAGGAGATGGGCCATTTTTGGATGGAATTAATGTCACTATCAGAAGAAATTATATTTATGAAGATGCTTATGATAAACTTTCTCCTGAGAATGGTATGTTTTCAGTGAAGTTATCAGCTTGTTATAAGACTTGATTGTTCTTACCGTGTAGTTCCATATTTGCTTATTTGACCTGTATGCTGTAGGTGTATCAGCTCTGAGATGTGAAAATTCTTAAAAGTTGAATTCTGTTTTTACAGAAGTAATTCTCACCCATATTTTTTCTGATTAGTGCAGTCTAAATAATCTCTTTACAACCTATTTTTATGGTGCTTTTCTTCCCATTTGCTCATCCAAATAGTTGTAATTTGTACATTTTTCTATGTAATTAATTAGATATTATCTGCTTTGGTAATCTTTGCCAAAAAATACATATGGACTGAACAGCATTTGCTAGGTACAATGTGTCTGATAATAGTGCAGGGCTCTTTTTAATGATGGGATGTGTAGTACTATAAATTTTACTACATTGAATTAAATCACACGTTTGTGTGAATCTGTGTGAATCGTGCACTCGCAATATTTTATGTAAGTAAGATTTTCAGGTTATTCCTGGGTCTCTTCTAAATATTTTGTAGGATTTTTTGTCTTTCCCTACCTATGGTCTTATCCACTTCTTTTTTGATGACTCCTAAAACAAGACCTTTTCTACAAAGTGAGTGTTTCACAAACTGAATATTCCAAAATTCAAGCCAGTAATAAGAGTTTTGCTACTCTTTACTAGGTCAGCTTTTATTCTAGCATATATAGTTTGTGTGTGTAGTCACATGTGTTTTTATCCATACAAAACTGAAGCAGACAGTTGCATTTGAGTTCGTCTCTCTACTTTCTCTGCAGAACCTGACCTAAAAAAGCGCATTCGTGTTCACTTGCTGAATGCACATGGCCTTGATGAAGCTGGTATTGATGGTGGTGGAATTTTCAGAGAATTTCTGAATGAGCTCCTCAAATCAGGATTTAACCCTAACCAGGGGTTTTTTAAGACCACCAATGAGGGACTGCTTTACCCTAACCCTGCTGCACAGATGCTCGTTGGAGACTCGTACGCCCGACATTACTATTTCCTGGGGAGAATGCTTGGAAAGGTAAAACCAGTGTTCTGTAGCACAGAACTCTAGCAGTACAGAAATTATTCAGGAATGTTTTTTTCTAATTAGGAGGAGTGGATGGCAAAAACAAAAGATTTTTCCAGACTCGAGAGACAGTAACTTTCAGATGTTTGACATGAACATTACTACTGCTACATTCTGGTTGATTTTAATAAATTATATACTTGGGAAGGACAGGAAATTTGTGTTATCCTGACTGCCAGTTGAACAAAGTTTGCATAATGTTTGCTTCTGTGTATATCCTCGTGCTTAAGGTTAAGTTGACTGAAGTCACCAGCTCTACTCTGCATATAGTGATTTTCAGCCTGGAGCTTTTAGGAATATGACTGCAGTTACATTTCCACAATTTGGAATATATAAAGTGGATATTTTCAACAGTTACTAGTTGTAGGAGGTGTACAGTTCTTGGTAGCATTTAAAATTTGCCATCAGCATTTACCGTACTTAAGAGCCACGTGTGAATTACTTTTCACATCTTCTGTTTTGGGTTTTGTACATTTGGTGTATTTCTTGAGTTTTAGTGCTTGATAATTCAGTGGTATGAATGTTCAAAGGTTAATAGATGCTTGTTGAGCTAGATGAAGAATGAAGGGGGAGGAACAAAGAGAGAAACCATTGCAAACATTAATTACATTCAATTTTCTTTTACGGTCAGGTTTAATACGGAGGCTATTTCATTCTAAGCACTTGAAATAATTTTTATAAAGCTAATAATTGTGAAACAAAATTTGGAATACAAATTCCATTTCAGAAAAAAAAAAGTATTAACTGCTACGTCTGTCTAATTCTGAAGGTATTTAAGATGTAAAAGTCCCATTTAACTGCCTGAAGTATTTTGGAAGCTAAAATCCTGCTGCTGCCTTGCAGTGAGGTTTGATGTGCAGTTGGATGTCTTTGTGGTGTGGCTGGAAGCGATTTCAAGGGATGTTGTTGGATGTCTTTGTGGTGTGGCTGGAAGCGATTTCAAGGGATGTTGTTGGCAAACAGTGAATTGTTGAAACAGTGTTGTGCTTGGGAGTTGCCAGTCAACTGATGTAGATAAAACTGCCTCTTAGTAAGCAAATTCCCTGCTAATGCATCCTAGCTACTGCCATATCCAAACTTCTTAAAGAATGGAAATTACAAATCAGCCATTTCAAGAAATGGATCTTGGAGTGATGTTCCCACTCCTGTTGGGAGATGGATTCAGTACTAATACAATAGTTGGTAGTTATTTCTGATACTACATATCCAAACTTTGTTTTCTTTCTGCATGTAAAGATTTTTGGAGTGGGAAAGCAAATTTTTGTGGTACTGTTAAGGAAGTTACTTCACCACAAAAATGTTTTGTGTATATCTAGGAGGGAGGCAGGGCTCAACTGTCAGGGGAAGTTTGAAACACTATTTTAAAAGAAGGATTGAAATTTTGAGTCTTTGGTTTCTCTGTCAAAACAACACATTGCCTTCTGTAATTGAATTTCAAATATTAGCATAGAGACAGAAGTTGCAAAATGTGTTTTATCTCAAAGAGTGCTACAGGTAGAGTTTTTTGTTTTTTTTTAAAATCAGAGAATCTATTATTTAACATTTTGAAAGCATAAATTGTTTTTGTATTTGCAGTATGTGTAGATAAGGTCAGAATTGACAGTGCTACTTAATAATTACCCTTGCCCAGGTGCACAGACACCTTTTTAGTAGTGTATTTAGAGACTTGATGAATTAAACAGAAAGATAAGGCACGACCATACTATTCAAAACCTGCCAGTATTGTGATCTTGGTTAGGTTATTGAATACCCTCTCATCCGTTTTCAAAAATGCGTCCATTTTATGCTTTGCACAGGGTTATTTAAGAGCAATAGTGAATTATTAAAAGCCCCTTTGCAAACAAAATAGATATAATGTAAAGGAAGCAACCAGGCATCCACAGCAATTTCTTATTTGTGGAAACCTGTACGTAAAGAGAGCTGCCACCAAAAACTCTCACGTAAGAAGCTTCAGTGTTATCAGAAAACAAATACATTAAAATATAATAATTTATAGAAATTCTCTGTCTCCTGGTAACCACTTCATACTAATGTCCAAATGGGTTTAACTTTCAGCACCATGAAGTTACACCTAATTCAGTTTTTCTTCACATCAGGAAGTTTCTAACAGCTTGCCATCTTCTTTGTTAATTGGTCAGTTCAGAAGTAGAAACATCTGAAAGTCTAAATCATATCTGGAAAAATGATATATATGAAACTGTAAATAACTTTAATGCTGAATAAATTGATGACTTTTGGGCATATTTTTCTAGTTAATGAAGAAATTAAAATCTGTGTACAAAATGCATAGCTTGTTCCTGCAGCTTTTGTAGTCACTGGATGAGCAAAAGGTCTTGAGGGAATAATATTGTGTGATCGTGTAATTGCATATGTTGTCTGAAATCATCCTTAAAAAAACCAGAAATGAGTTTGCTTAAACAGCAGCTACTCAAACACTTCCAAAGTTTACATTTCTCAACTGTCAGTGACTTCACTCTGAAATGTAAATATTGCATTAGCACCGGTGCCTTTTGAGCATTTTTCTTTCTCTTCCTTAAAAGTTAAAGCTCAGCTTGCTGTGCACACCTTTGGTAAGAGTCTCCTCCTGCCAGAGGGGCTGAAACTTGAACCTCTCAGTGTTGCCCACTGGAAGCACAGCTGGGACTCTCTGAGTCCCGGGCTTTGCTTGAGAGCCAGGGGTGTCCTGGGCTGTCAGGAACGTTCAGGCAGAGGAGTTCTAACCCCAGTCCTCCTTGTTATCCTCCCTGGAAGGTAAACTCTTCTTGTCCCAAGTGCTGTCCCAGAAGGATGGAGGTCTGGATGCTGTGATCCTTTTGGTAGCTTTGGGCTGTGCGTAGGTTCCTGGTTTGGTTCTCTTCCTTTCCACATGCAGTAGTTATTGTTCTGGCTGCACTAAAAGTCTCCCCACGTGCAGACTCTGCTGCTGCAGGTTTGCTGATGTAGTGGAATTGGCTCAGGAGAACGCAAAAGCTGCTTGTTTGACGGGCTGCCAAGAAGCAGCAAAGCATGGAAATTCGGAAGCAACGCCTGAGAAGATTAAATGAGAATTTTATCCATGCTGACTCTTGAGTGGTCTGCTGCAAACCTGAAAAGGAGATGCTGGTTAACCATTCCAGCAGAGACAGTGCTTGGTAGAACAGTGATGGAGAACTAAAATTTGAACTTCACCATGTTCTGACCTAAACTCAGTCTAGTATACACCATGTTTTTCCATTTCCAGTTTACATTTGCATTTATTCCATGATGTTACTGTGACAGATGTTGTGGAAGAGGACATTATTTGCATTTGGAATTCTTTGACATCAAACTGCTAATCCTTAGGATAAGTTACTTAAATTTCATGAAGTATCAGCATTAGTTTAAGTATATGGCAGGAAATCCATAGACAGATTAGTATGATAATTTTTATGGTTTCCTCTTCTTCCCTTTTGACATAAACCTGCTATTTCTTGCATTTATTTTGTTTTGCAGTGACTGTCTTTGCATGTTAAACAGAGTGACTCTGACAGTAGAGATTTTTGTATTATACACTCAGTGTCTTTGAATTTACTGAATTCTACCACCTCTCTTATTCCAGAATATTAAATAGCACTTGGTGAGTCACACATTCATGTTGCTAAAGAGCATCTATTTTTGAAATACAATACTAAGTCCCCTTTTCTAAGCAATAGAATCTGCAGTCCTTGGAAGACGCTAAGGTTTTCTGAAAAGATTTAGATTTGTTTTGTCAAGACCCAGCTTCTGTCTTAAATGATTGGGAAAGTAATATGGAGAACAAAATGCCTTTTGATTTAATTTGAACTGAATCCTTCCTTTGTGGAACCAAGTAAAGAAGTTTCATTGAAGAAACAGCAAGGATTGAGAAAAACTAACATGTTCATTTTAAATTTTAACATTATTTTGATGATGATAAAATCTAGGTGTAGTTCTTTGATCATTAATATTTAATGGTATATAGGAGGTCAGTAATTTGCATGGACATGTGGATGTTATATTGATGAAAGTGGAAGTTGTTTGTTTCCTATGAGTTTTTGTAGTTTACTGATTTAAGATCTAACAGATTGTTCTTTGCACGTACCTAAATATTATTAAAGATATATAATTGAAAAAAGAGTTATAAAATAAGTCCTTGGGTAAAATAAAGCTTTAGAAGAGTAATAGTAGATCAAATACAGATTTTATTACACTACAAGTAAATGTGGGACCTAATTATTGATTATTTTTCTGTATATGAAAGAGTGTGCCTTAATGGCTGCTGTTTGTAACTTTGAATGTTGTGCCTTCTAAGATGATCGGGGTCTGTAGAATCCATTCTGCAGAAAAACTAAAGTAATTGTTAATCATTCTCGGGCCTTATCTACAAAGTACTGAACTAGGGGAGTCTTTTCACAGCAAGGTCTGCATCAGATCCTAAACCCTTAAATTATAAATAAGCTGCACAAATGGAGTTAAAACATTCAAGGAAATGTTTCTAATAATGTGTCTGAGTGCCTTTTGCACACCAAAAGCTTGTGGAAAGAAAACAAAGCAGGAAAACTGTACAATGAGAGCTGAGTTTGATTATTGAGTTGATTATTTGGTAGGATGGTATGCCAGGCATAGCACTGCCACTCTGACTATTGGAGGGTGGGTTTTTTCCTTCTGATATTTAGGCTGCCCTTTCCCTTTTCTTACTGTTGGCTTAATTAGACCCACTTTGGCTTGGTTTAAGTTGGTTTAACACAAACCTTTAATTGGTTTGTGTTGCAGCCAAAATTGATACTGCTAGTACCTGGAATGGTAGCTGTGGGACTGGTGATACTGATGCAAAGAGGAGGTAATTGGTATAAAGTCTTTGTTTTATTAATTTCAGTTACCTCGCACATGATTTTGTAGATTCAGCATTTTGCTTAAAAGCGAGTTAGCTGATGATCATTTGTCTCAGAAAATCCTAAATCATCTGATATGGAATCAGAACAGGAATTTACCATGGAAAGTGGCATGGTCCTTTAATGATAAACTTACAGTGTAGAACCACAATTCTAAGAGAGCAGAATTGATACCTTATGGAAGTTATTTTATGATTTATGATTGCAGATGTAAACTAATTTGAATCTATTTTCTGACACAGTGCTTCAGCTTGACAATTCCTTTGCGTACTGGTGCATTTAACAAAACCAATTATCTTTTGATTACAAATAGCGGTGTTAGTAGTAACCTTGTAAATATATGTCTAGCGCTAAAAGACTACTGAATTGTGGTATTTTAACTCTAAATCTTTAGGGGGGAAAAGTGTTTATTGATGGACTGTGATATTTATTGGGTCATAATGTATTTAAATTTTCTTTAATGCATATGTTAGTGATTGTTTACCGTGATAAAGTGCATAGAGGTCTCTGCAAGGAGTTCTGCATGGAAAGAATTACCTCATGTCAGTGGTCACTCCTCAATTAAAAGTTCCATTAGCAGATGATTCCTGCTTCTGGTTTGTGTACTGATTGCATTTTATTGCCTCTAAATCAGGTTCCTAGACAGGGAATAAATAAACAGTTAGAGTGTGTGGTAATGGTATCCTGATCTTTTTTCACTGTTGGGAACACCTACATCCATTTCAATCAATTAGGTTTGGAATGTTTACTGAAATTCTTAAATTGGTTTGAACTTTAAAAATTACTAGTTTCACTGCTATTAAAATACAGATTTATCTTAGAAGCATATCCAGAGGTTAGTTATATAGTGTTAAGTGTTTCAGGATATCAGAAGATTAAACTTAAATAAGGAGGAGAAATTTTATCTTCACTTCTTCCTAAATTACATTCAAATTTGAGACAAGAAAAATCTATTAAGGCTTTGCTGGAACTTCAGTAATGAATGATAGCTATCAGTTATCCAGTGCATGCACAGGTAACCCCTAGTGCTTTCCTCTCTCATCCCTCAAAACCTGCCAAATGATGTTGATAGCAATTTATATCATAGTTATGGCATGTTACAGAGATAACTACTTCTAGTAAATGAGAAAGAAGGTATCAAGCTGATGAAATGGTAGTTTTCTGCCTGTGCTGGCATTTCTGAAGCACTCTGTTTTGGTAATAAACATTAATGTAATTAAAGGCATGCTAAATTCCTAGAATAAAAATACTAGCATGACTTTCCATTTTTAAATGAAAAATTAACTCAAGGTCATTACAGTTGATATGATACAGTGAAGTCATTGGGAATGGATCCTTGGATTTTTCTGGTCCTGTGTTTGTGAGTTAGGAGTTTGGTCTCTGCTGTCACATCCCTGCCATCCATTTCAGGGATTTGCACCAACTGCAGCACCTGTGACAGGCAGGTCCCTCATGCCTGAGTCTTGCCATCCCAAATCTCTGAAACTTCTTTAAATGTGTACTTACTGACCTTCACATTCCCACTGGGTGGAAAATCTAAAGTAAAACCAATTTACAAAAAGCTTTAAAAAAAAAAACAAAACGGTAAAAGATAGTTTTAAAATCTGATGAAATTCACACTGCTGCTAAAGCTCGCAGAAACCTAATTACAGGCATCAAGCTGTGGGATTTTGGATTCCTGTTCTTTTAAAAGACAGAACAAAGGCAAGCTATGAATTTTCACAGTAATACAGGGAAGATAATGCACCAGATTTTCCATTACTGTGATGATACAAATGCATATAGACATCTGCTACTGCTCAGGGGCTTGGAAACAGTGACTTAGAGCTCCCAGGTAATGGGACACATTGCAGCGAGACACACATCTGAGAGAATTAATTTTACTTTACCACATTGGCTTTAGAAACAATATCATTTGGAGTTTGCTCACTTTAAAGCACATTATTAAGCTTATATTTAAGAAATTATTTTATCTAGAGATTGCTGAATGTTAGCTCTAAAAATGCTTCAAAAATACGAGTACATGTTAATTTTAGTTTAACTTACATTTTTAGTTTAGTCTTTTTCATTATGGTTGAAAAGACTCTGCTGCCCCCAAAGGCTTTGTGAGTGTGATGAAATATTTCTAGGATATAAATAATAAGGTAGAAGGAAGTTCTAATGGTTTTGCTATTTTTCGATCATTTTTATTAATGGTTCTGTACAGCTTTGAAGATCTATTGCACTCTGTAAGTGCTAAGTATTATTTAATAGTAACTGTTTAAATTTACTGAAATAGAAAAGGGTTATGGTCTTGGAGGCTGATTATAACTGAAATAACTGAATTTAAGTCCAGTCATTTACTGCCTTATCCCAAAAGCCGTGCATCTTTCTAAGGATATGACTTTAGCATTGTTTATGCTTTAAAATACAGTTCTGGGTTGTGAAGGATTAATGGAAAATAGAAGCCGTGACTGATTTTCTTTCTTAAGAGAGATAATAATAAAGGATTGTAAGGATTGGTTGTAGACCTAAAAGTGTAACTAAAGGCACTAAAGCTGCCTTACAGGGACGAAGGTTTAATTAGTTCATCTGTGAATTTCTTTATACAGTTTGAACCTTGAAACTTACTCAGCATGTTGTAGTGCTCCTGTAATCTATACTGTCTATAGCTAATCTGGCTGAAATGACTCTAATAGTTTAATATTGTCCAAATTTAAAACATGGTTTGAAATATTTTCTTTCTGAAGAGCAGTTTCCTAAATCTTGGGATCATACCTGAACAATACCTTGTGTGACTATGTAGCATTTACATGGTAATGTGATAGTTACCATCTGTAGTTCCTGTCAGGCATTATTCTTATTTTGCTGAAAGAAGAAAAGTTCTCCATGTCCAGAGAGCTGTCATCCTTCTCTTTGGCCACGTGTACAGCTGTCCTTCAGCCCAGATCCTTCTTCCATAATATATTTCAGACACAAATTGCATGCCTGTTTTCTGAAAGGTGTTTGCCTCAAAGAGCTGCCTCTTGTTCCTCCACATCACAGATGTGTAACAAGTGCATTCAGTATATTTGTATCTGAACATCATCTTTTTCATTACTTCAAATGCCCACATTGTGGTCTGTGTCACCAAACTGAGTAAAGGCCACTCCCTGGAGCAGTCAATTCCTGTGGAACTATTCTGTGATCACAGGTAGCTGAAATCATTTAAAAGAGGAGCAGCAGACTTCAGACTGCAAGTGAAGTGAAAACTTATTAACCACAGTAGGCTTTCTGTTACTTCTGTGGTTTTTAATAGTCTGGTGTGTTCTGCAGGCAATCACATGAAGGGGGAGACAGATGGGTGAAGTTTTACTTTTTTACAAAGCTTTTACTGAATACTACTTTTTCCGTAATGAAATAATTGCTCTTGGTCTTTTAACCAGAAAAAAAACCCTTATTTTAACCATCTCTTCAGAAAATAGAAAAGGCTTGACTTAATTAGGAGAACACTGGGTTGGAGAGTATTAAAAATAATTTGTTACTGAAATATATTTTTTTGTTTCGTAATTTCAGAAGCTTTAAAGCTATTTTTATTTGATATCTAGAGATGTCAACTTTAACTGAAGAGCATCCCTAATGTAAATGAGTTTGAAAAGAGTGCTGGGAATTCCAGGTTGGCCTTTTAGCTACTTGGAAATGTGTCACCCTGTGAGCATTACAGTGCTTGTGGGATTGCCCTTGATGTGAACATCACTGTCTCTGCTTCAGACCGGCTTCTTGCCCCAGGCTTGTAGCTGCAGACTGCACTTCTGTCCAGCTGGAGTGCCAGTGTCCCAGCCTTTCAAGGAGGCAGAGCTCTGTAGGGTCAGTTGAGGTTGTTTGTGTTGACCCCCACCTCTGAATGTTAGAAACTGGGAGTCTGAAGCCTTATGAGACCACCAGTCACTCCTTTAATGACGTCCCATCTGGACTTTTTTGCCTTCTGTAGGCCTGCTGCAGTCTATGGGCTGCAGGGTAGAGACAATGGACTCGGGGGCTCAGATAGGAAAGCTGGGATGGGAACTGTCAGAATTCATCATGGAAAGGCATCGGTCTCATCGGTGATTACTGCAGAGTGAGAGGGAACTTGCAAAAGGGTGAGAGTACTTCAAGTTTGAGATTAGTTTTAAAATACACATTGCTTAAACTTGCTGACTTTGTTCTCCTGAAGCAGTGTTTGAACATGAAGCTCTGATTTAGCCAAACAGAATTAGACATCTCTGTCCAAGAGCAAGCCAGTCTCTCCCATCAGTGTTGTTGCTCGTTGGCTGTGAGAGGAAGAAAGAGGACAGGTTCTGTGTGGAGAGCATTGTATTGAAGGACTCTGTAAGTGTACTCTAATGATGCAGCTTCACACTGCAGCTGATTAATGTGGCAGCTGCTTTCCTCTGGTAGATATGGTCTTCATTCCCTTGCATGTTGCTGATGCTGGGCCTGCTTGGTGTTGATGTTGCAGAAAGCCAGTTCAGAGAGTTCAGACAGGCAAAAATCTAAGCTTAAAATAGGGTAACTTAGAGCTCCCCAAGGCAGTTCAGTATGGAAAAACAAGGAAGGAGGGGCCCTCTTTAGGGGCCATTAGATTAGCTTTAGTAAGAAAAAGCCCCATCAGGGTGGGTTTCATGGGCAGCTGAGAGCTCAAAGGTTGTGCTTCTGGTGAAACAAACGCTCCTGCAATTCCTACCCCATTTCAGCCACGGCTGTGAGCTGCATCTTACTCTAAAAGAAACTTCAGTGTCCAGCAGCACCCACCCACCCTGCAAACCCCAAATCCAACAGCCCAAACAAAGCACAGCACAAATAGTCTGCAAGTTTTGAACCTTCTTCAGGTTGTAATGACCCTATAGCTTCAACTGCTCTGCTTGCAAACAAATCCGGGGGAATCAGCAGCTGATTGGTTTCATTGCCCTAGCAGGAGTGTGTGGAATCCCATTTTTATCAACAACGGGTAGTTTGATCAGTTTATGCTGACTGAGAAACAGAACAGTTAGATGGAATCCAGAAAATAAAGTTTCAGTTTATTTACTTATATTGTACACAGCATTTCTCAGCATCTCTGCACAGTGCTGCACAGCGCTGGGGCTGTAGTGGTGGCATTCTTTGAAACAAAACCAAAGTTCATCATGACTTTATTCACCAGAGTTTTAGTGCATTTTTTATTAAACTTTATTAGGATAGCTTGACTTTCAGACTAATTAAAACACTACTGTTTGTCTTCTTTCCAAAAATACTTTATTTTGAATATTGCAATCACTTAGCTAAGAGAGGGAGTAATTAAAGTTATTCTCAAGTTGCACAATTTAGTTTATTTAAAAATGCTTTATATAGTTTTTAGATGAAGTTATAAATGTTCACTTTGGAACTACCTGAAGATTAATAGTGATGCATTTGAAATGCATTATTTTTTTATTGATTCTTAATGTAGTAAATTACTGAAGTTATTTGGCAGCAAACAGAAATAGCCAGTGATGTTGTTCACATTTATTTTCCTGATAGCATCACAATTTGCATTAATTGCATTGCAGCTGCACTCACTTATATTAAAAAGCTTCTACCATAATTAATCCTTTTTATTTCAAATCATTTTGGCACAATTTCTAGCAATAAACACTCATAAAAGACAGACACTTGAAAAATAACATACAAGTTTCTTCAATATACCTATTGCTGTTTTTTTCCTGACAAGGAGTTATTGATAGGCTTCTAGGATCAAGTGTTGCAAGTGGTGAAGACTTAAGACCAGTTTGAAAAATGCTAAGTGGATTATTTTGCATAAAAAATAGACAGGTTTTGAATTTGTGTAATTAACCTGTGTTTAGAAAATACCTTGATTTATGTCTACATTTGTATTTCAGTTGCATACATTATGGAAATTTAATTTATAATCCATTTAGCTGATGTGATCATAGTTTTTAGTGCTATCATTTATTAGTCCTTGTATATTGAATGCTCTAAAGGCTTAAACCTGCCTTGTGTAAAAAATTACACCTCTGCATTTACATTTTATGAGTCACAGATGGAATTCCATTTTAAATTCTGGTAGCTTTGATATATTTAAGGAATTACAATAGCTTTATTGTTACTAATGCAGGAACAGCAAACACTGACCTTACACATTGCAAATTAATGATTTATCCCTCTAGTTTGCTTTTAAAGTCAACTATACAAATGAGGATTTTGACTTCTACACCTTGAATAAATCATATGGCTCTAAATATAATGCACCCTTTGGCTTTGAACTCGTTATTCTCAGGTTTTTTTGCAAGGTCTAACTCACCTCATAGAAAAATGTTCTTTCAAAAGTTTAAGGAATTGTGTATATTTTTCTTAAAGTCTTTGTTGGGCTATCATTGAGTGATTAGAGCTACATCTGTTGGTCTTTTTTCAGTTAATTTTTTTTTCCCCTTGGTGGGATTCCTTTTCTAAGTTTGCAGCAGATCTTGGAGGAATTAAGTAACACCAAAACGCTGCTCTCGGAGAGTTCAAAGGGAGCAAACAAAGATGTTGCAGTGATGTGATGTTGGCGATGCCTTTTCACAGCCTGGCAGTGATACTAATGTTCTGTAAAGATTTGGTTGTGTTTGGGTAGAGATGCTGATGTGTGGCACACAGACTGGACAACGAGAAAGGCAGCATGTGCCAGGAATGGGTCTTTTTAAACCAGTGGTCCTTTATTCAGAATAGTTCTGAAGGTTACACCTCTCATTCTTCTGAGAGCTACCATAAGTACTTTTTTCTTCCAATCAGACAGTTGTTGCTGACTTAATAAAAAATAATGCAAAGATACTTTGCATTACATGGAAATGTGCTCATACAGTAGATGAACCTACAATGGTGTTGCTGGAGTTTGCAAATTCTTGAGGATAATTTGAGGTTGCAGTTAAAATACATCTTTTGTGAGTGCTGCAAACTTGGGTCAGGTACACGTTTGGGTTTTTCTGAACATCTGTAGCCATGTCAGGCACAAAAAGGATGCTGGAATACAGTCAGAACTGGTAAACTCTTGGCTTGGAAATGCAGATGTTTTGATTGTGGCTTTAGAGCAGTGGAATACACCAAATGTGCAGCAGTGAGTCTGTGTCACAGGCACAAGATGTTTTTTATTAGTTTAAAATGTGCTGGGTTTATAGTTATTTTAAGAGGATGAGGGGGATGACAGTTGTACATGTAGTGATTGATGTGAATGGAATAATACTGCTTATGATGGTGCTATTGGAAGTAGAGATGTAAACTACTTTGTAAGACTTTCTTGATGTAGTTGCATTGTCTTTTAGCAAACCTTGCTTTTCCTGAAAATAAAGGCAATTTGGATAAGGAGGGTAATGACACTTAAGTAATGACCTTGCATTTTAAATCACAGCATAATTACTTTGTGAGATTTGCGACTTGGTATTTCACAAGAATATTCACATTTCAGATTTTGGATGAATATTCTTAAATTCATGCAATATCTGAGCTATTTCTATGCCAGAAGAACCTGCTCAGGCACCAAATTAAGACAGAATTACTCAAAAGTTGAGAAATAGACAGTAACCTTCTGAATTCCTGCATGTACAACAATAACATCTAATGTGCTTTTAATTGCTTTGTTTTTCAGGCTCTTTATGAAAATATGCTGGTGGAGCTACCATTTGCTAGTTTCTTCCTTTCAAAATTATTAGGGACAAGTGCTGATGTTGACATTCATCATTTAGCTTCACTAGACCCAGAAATGTACAGAAATTTGCTTTTTCTCAAGAGCTATGAAGGAGATGTGGAAGAACTTGGACTAAACTTCACTGTGGTAAATAATGACCTTGGTGAAGCGCAGGTAAGAATGACTTTGATTTTTTTTTTTTTCTTATTATCTATGGCTGATGAATCTTTACTATCCCTACTAACTCATTTTTAAATTTAAATGTGATCAGAAACAGCTGTTAAAGAGGTTGTGAGCCATTAGTTGGGATTCTGACTCAATATTTGGAGTAAAGAGTAACTGTGTACTTAAAAAAATAACTTCTGATGATTACTTAAAGGTCTGGTCTTTTAGGGGGTGAACTGCAGTGATTATTTTCTAACAGTCATACATATAAAGTTCTATTGCCTGAGAATGTTTCTTGAACAAAAAATACATTGTTTCTTCAATTGCACTTGTAATAATAACAAAATTTAGATGATGTGTAAATTACAGAAGTACTGCCTCATTTTAGAATTGGAGTTAGCAGTCAGAGAGATTTTAAATAATAATGATGGTAAAGACCCTTTATTGTGGAATAAGCATTATCTTCTTTATCTGAAATTTTCAAAGTAAGAGAGCCTGAAGTTTGACCGCCCTTAATTTTTTTTAACCCCCTGCCCTTTATTTAAGAGTTGAGATACCAGATTAGTTAAAGGGAGTTTAATGCTTCTGAAAGGCAGTTACTTATGTACTTAAGTCTGAGTTTTTAAAGCAGTTGCTCCATATAATTTAATTACAGCTTTTATTTGCTCTGTTGTGCGTATTAAAGATCACTCATAGTTGAAAATAAATGTCACTAGAGCTCTAAAAGCCTGCCTTAGTGTGCTAATGCAGGTAACCTCCTAGGTAAAGTCTTTTGTCATGCTTCCACTTTCCTTTTTGAGGATTTAAAATTGAGGATTTCAAACTTACACTTGATTATGGCATATAATTGGATGAAAAAAGCAGACCTGACCACATTGTGATGAGCAGCAGCATCTGAATTCAGCCTGCTCTCGTGAGGAAGAAACAGACTGCAGCAGAGGGTGAGCAGTGCTCTGGGTTTGCTGCTCAGGGAAGCCAGGGCTGTGCATGTCTCCAGTGCAGCAGCACCACTGAGATGCACTGACTTGTTCTGGAAATTGGTAGCTTGAATTCTCTGCTGCTGCTTAAGTCATAGCAGATTTGTTGGCCAACACTTCTGCTTGAACAGTGTCGGGCTTGGATTTTATTTTTACTCTTCTGTCATCCATTTCCTGTCATTTTGGAAGATCCTAAAATCTGATTGCATGAAATTTTAAAATAGCACCCTCAGATTTGGGGTTCCTGAAGCATACTAAAGGGGAGAGGCAACAGTTGCCTGAAGTAAGTAACATTCAACATTAAACAGTGCCATATGTAATTTTCCTCCCTGGATTACACTCCCTGTATGAAAACATCTGACCTGCACTGTCTTCAGAAAAACACTCAAAAAAGTGAGATAAAGACTTCATACAGATGTACCCAGAAGTGCATTCTTAGAGTGGCTGCACTCTGGTACCGTGTGCTCTGCATGGCTGGTACAGAACTGAGGTCTGTAGCACCCAGGGGTTGGGTTCTGGGCTACAAAGTACCCAAAATGGCAGTTTCCAGTATTACCTGGGATTTTTAACTGTGGGGGAAAAGTCTGAATTCTGAGACCATTTATTTAACTGCTTAAAGTAATAGCTTTGTTGGTCACTGCTAACACAAGTCCAGTTTAGTATCCAAGTTAAATGCAGGCTGTGGCTGCTATTTTCAAGATTTCTGACTTTTGACTGTTTGGCATATCTTTAAAGGGAAGATTTAATATATTAGTGAGTTACTGAGTGACTAGAAGAAATTTAAGTTAAAAATAAATATTCTGGTGCTAGTTTACTGTTTTTATACTTGAGGAGAGAACTTGGCCATCTCTTTATGAGGCTCACTGCATGTTAGTGTAGTTCAACAGAACCCATTGGTTCCTTCTGCCTTTCAAGGCAACAAGTCTCTTTTTATACTTCATTTCATTATCTTAATAAACCTCATGGATAAATACATTTTGTCTGCCATTTGACTGGTAACCACTGCATACTAATTGATTGTGCTAAGGTAAGGCTAATACACTTTGGGGAAAGAGCTTAATTTGCACTCCTTATGTTGAATGTACATTATATGTAGTTTTCAGCTAAACAACCACTTTAGTGTTTAATAAATTGGTGCCCAATAAATGCATCATAAATCTACCATTGTAAATAGCTGTCTTCATGACCGTGTCCATCCACCAGTTGTGGCACAGAAGCATTATCTGCAATGAAAGACACATTCAAAAGGGGCTCTATTGCCTCTGTCAGTAGTAGAAGGTAGAAATTCTATTATCGGTGTATTGATTCCAATCCTGTAATGTGCTTTTAGACCCCATTAAACTATTGTCAGAGTGCATTCACCAGAAGTTGAAAAAGGTACTTAATAATTTGCACATTAGACCTGCTAATTAGGGGAGCTATGCCATCAACCTTATCTTCCAGCCCCAAATGGCTTTTGATAAAGATCTGTCTAATGCAGTGATACCAGCCTACATTTCAGCTGTTGGGTCTCCTGCAGAAAATGGTGGCCAGTAGAAAAGTCTCAGAAGAGGTCAGCCTGTGGTTACAGGTCTGTATATTGATTTAGTTTTTCTTTTTATCTTGTAGATGAGATGGTTATGAAAGGTCTGTAAGAATAAGGTTAGCAAATTCAAGAAGATACCCTCTCTTCTCAGACCTTCCTCCCTCCCCTTCTTTCAGTGAGGAAGGCGAGGTTTGTGGCTGTCCAGGGCAAGGGGAAGATGCAAATATTCATTCCTCTTCCTTCAGAAATGTTGGATACTGTACTCCAGAAACCCTTCTTGAGAGTATCGCTCTCACACCTCGATATTTGAGAGTAATGGATCAAAAGTTGAGTGTGATTGGAAGGTTCCATAAATAAAGTATAAAAGCACAAATCCACAGAGAAGCACTATGATGTATATGGCAGCAGTTTCTATGAACTTGGTTTTGGGACACCTTCTTGGGCTTTTTAAACAGGTTTGAATGCCATTGCTGTCACTAAAAGTATGCTGACTCACCAAAGGGGAGTTTTTTGCCTTTAAATTTCTTCGAGGGAAAAATTTTGAAGCCTTAAAAAGAGTTTTGAAAGTTTCTGTCTTGACAACCTCTTTACTAGGATACAGTGGATTAGATGATTTTAGAGGCTTTTCAGGAGCAAAGTAAGGCTGAGCCTTCTCAGGCAGACTCGTAACACTTAGAGAAAATGCTTTCTTAGGCATTCATATGCAGTCTCCTGCCTGGAACTCCTGCATGAACATCTGGAAGGCAGATGACAGGGAAAGCAAAAAATCTTTATTGACTTCTTTTTAAAAGGGGGAAAAAAACGTAGCGGTGATGTGAACAAAGGCGATCAGAGCCCAGGAGAAAAGAGAAAAGATTCTTATCTTGTAGGAGTTCTTGAGTATCTGTAAGAGCTTTATGAAATTGCACTGGAGGTTCTGTGATTCTGTGAAGAGGTATTTATCTTATGTTTTCACATGGGACTTTTCTGTCCCCTTTTGGTATTCCCCTTCATTTTGAAGATGCACTTTGTGAGTAGGGAATCAAATTTGTCTGAATGATCTGAATGCTTACCTAAATTATATCTGTGGTTGGATTGCCCTTAGTACGTGCGATTTTGATTACAAACCCAGCTAAAATGCTTTTTGTTTGTTTGCTTGTTTGAACTTAGATCTACAGAATAGGAACAGATGACACTGGGCTGTAGTTTCCACACCTGGGTTATTGTCTTGCCCCATCTAGTGGCCGAAACTGGATGGACAAAGCGTTTTAAGATCTATTCAGTTGTGCTATGGCCTTTTTGAAAAGGAACTCTTCAACATTCATCCCTGACTTTTAGAATTAGGTGGGAATTTTACAGTAGCTCCTTTAATGCCATGACAACATGGAGTGCATCTACCTTTACTTCAGTTTTATGTTTACCAAGTGTTACTGTTCTCTGTTTTACATCCTTCTTAGCCTTTTTGGCAGAGTATCTTTATTATTTGTATTCTGTTATCCCTTTTGTTTTGGTTTTGGATGATGATTTGACACAACACTGGTAAAATTAACCTCACACTGACAAACTCTGAAAATGGATAGTTTGGTCTCTGGAAAACCCCAGGAAAAGCACTTAACTGAGTGATGTACCTGTACTTGTGGCAATGTAGGGCTCTTGGGAGGAAGGGGAGCTACAGAAATGTTGCTGGATCAGAAATCAAGATTTGCCACTTAAAAATATAAAAATAAAAGGAATAATAGGATTTAAAAAAACAAACGACTTTGTGTCCTGTTTTCTAAAAATAGTGGTCAGAAAAAGTGCAAAATCTTTTTTCCTTTGTTTTGCAGGAAGAACTTTATGGGGAGAAAATAGCTTTTTATTATAGAATGAATACAGCTTTCCTAACATCCCTAGAGCACTGTGGAGCCAGTACTGTGACCATGCAAATGTGAATTAATCCGTGTCCTGATTTTTGTTTGCTGGCCTGCAGGGAAGGTCAGACATTTTATTTCACCCACTGCTGAGATGAACCTTAAAGTACAGAAGTTTTCTAGAACACCCTGCCAGTAGTTCTCTTGGGCTATTTAGGGAAGAAGTACAGTTCAAGCATCTTCTAGTGTAAATACTGAGCTCAAAGAAATTGTTGTATGCACATGGAGTGATATCTCTTAGTCTATTGTTGGTGTCCATATTCTTAAGAGATGCTTGATGAGTTAGGTGATGCAAATATGCTTTAATGCATTTTAATATGGCTAACTCAGTGTGTTCATACCTCAGAGAGAGGAGTTGTATTAAATGATGTCAAAAACCCAAGGGATTCTGCAGTTCTGCAGAACAAGTGGAGAAGGTTTTGAGTGGGCAGATAGTGAAGTGTTAGTAATACTGAGTTCAATACTGATCTATTCATGTGGAACATCACTGGTTACTCTGATCTTGTAAAGCTAAAGAGGACAAGAATTTAAGAAATAGGAGAAAGCTTTCTGGTCTTGTTAGGCTTTGTAAAAGGTGTTTTATAGGAGGAGATTAAAAAAACTGTCTTTATTTCCCTTTAAAAGTCTCTGGGAAGATGAATGAAGTTGCTGCCCATAAGTGATACATCATGGTTATATTTGAAGGAGGAAGGAAAGAGCTGATTAAGCTCTTCAACACTGAAATAAGGACAATGGGTATGAGCAAACTTTACCCATTGGATTTGAAGTGAAAATTAGAATGTTTCTTGTCAATAATTGGATTAATCTGATGAGTAACTTTCCAGAGACAGTAGTAAAATTACTGCAATGGGATGAAGCACAGAGAGCTCGGCAGTGCAGGGTGCCCTTCTCATCAGCTGTATCCACTGTGGTGTGGAACATAGCCCACACTTCTGTTAATACTCCATGTGGACTTTACCAGTAAAAATACTCTCACCCTCAGGCCAACCTCTGGAAGTGGTCCCTGGCTGTGTCCCATGCCAGGCTCTGCCATGGGTTGATCCCAGAGAGAGCCCTACTGGCTCTTGTGTCCCTGGTTCTTGTCAAAGGGAAGAGAATAATGTGTGCAGGTGTAAAATGGGGTCACCTGCAAGGACACCTTCCTTTTGTTTAATTCTTCCTTTTGCAGGAGTAGGGTTTAAGCATAACCAGTACCTGCATGCAGACATGGTGGAGTATTGATGAGGTTTTTTGCTGTAGGTGCTAACAAAAGCCAGAAGCTTGCAGCTGAAGGATTAAAGTGGGAAGTAAGACTTATTTTTAACACCTACTGTAATTCAGGTTGTGGTAGCTTATCAGAGAAGGTGGTAGATATTCCATCACAGGATTGCATGTCTCTAAAATGTGCTCTAACTCATCTGGATTTATGGAATTAAATACAGGAATCTCTGTACAGAATCCTCTGGCCTGTGTTACCAGGGCGGTCAGAATTCACAGATCTTAATGGTTTCTTTTGCCTTAAAGAAAAAATCTAAATGCTTAAAAGCATGTGAATTTTTAATCATACTGTTTTGCACACTTAGCTTAGTACAAACAAGAACAGTTTGCACTATTAGGTAGCATGTTAGAAAAGAAGCTATTAATGTGTTTAATTCTCTGTGCTTTTTAAAAGTGTCATCATTACCACATACTGAATTGCATAGTTCGTTTAATGAAGAAATTGCTAACTCCAAAGTGTAGGAAAAAAAAAAAAAGAAACAGTTTTGGGAAGAGTTCCATATCTTGGCTTTTCAGATTTCTTTAATTCTCCTCTTAAGTACCCTAATAATACCTTACAATTGGGCTGCTGCTTAACAAAATGAACCTCATGTAGTAAAGAGTAGAATACACGAAGGCCTATAGCATTCTGATAACAGCTATCCTTGAACTTGATTTATATCTTAATGCAATTACAGTATCTTTAGTTCTAGGGTTTCTCTTTAAAAAATTATCCCATACTGAGGTACCTTGGTGTACTTGAAGGACAAAAGTTGAGCTTCCCAGTAGAAAAACAATACTTAGGGCTTTGTTTGGTTGTTTTTTTTACTTTCATTGAATGTACTAAGTAAGTATAACAGTAACCTGTCCACAGGATGAATTGTGAATACTGAGCATTCTGCAAATCAGACTTTTGTCAGACTTGGAATTTTAACTCAGCGGACATTACTTTTACCATAATGTGACCCTGCAGAATTCACCAGCAGCTGGACTAGGGAAGAGCCCAGCCAGTCAAGCCCAGCTTCCCTAGTCCAGCTGCAAGGAGAGTGATCTGTGTGAGCTCTGTGGTATTAGAGGCCTCTCTCCCTTCCAGGGCACCTAGCAGTTAAGCTGGTGGGAGCTTGCCAAGGAGCATATTATCACCTCAGTTCTTGTCTGACTTGCATTGGTTAATTTGGTGTTAAAGACAGCTCCTATGAAAGAGTTCTGACTGTGCTTGATCTGCTTTCTGGTGATAAACCATGGGGCTGTGTGATGAGTTGCATTGGCAGCTGGAGGTCTGGGTGCACAGAATGTCTTCCTACACATAACCAAAAAAAACAAACCACCTACCTTTGTAACTGCTCGTAATCCTCTGTCTTCCTTTGAGGTGAATATTGCTGAGTGTATTCTAGTCAACTTCAGACTGGTGCATCATTTCCTAGAACGTTTTGCAGCCCTATTTCACAGTTAGAGCACAGCAATGCAGTTTACCAGGTGATGAGAGTGGCTGTGTTTGTAGGTGGTTGAGCTGAAGCCAGGCGGGAAGGACATTCCTGTCACCAGCGCCAACCGGATCGCTTACATCCACCTGGTGGCAGACTACCGGCTGAACAAACAGATCCGCCAGCACTGCCTGGCCTTCCGGCAGGGGCTGGCCAACGTGGTGAACCTCGAGTGGCTTCGCATGTTCGACCAGCAGGAAATACAGGTACTTCTGCTTCTACGGCTGCACATAGCAGCTCTGCTCTAAACAGAAATGACTGCTGATTTCTGCCCATAATGTAACGGTCTCACTTCTTTGCCGTTAGGTTCTGACTTCCGGTGCACAAGTTCCTATTAGTTTGGATGACCTTAAATCTTTCACAAACTATTCAGGTAAGCATATTTTGCTTAATAAAAAAAATCTGTCATGACTGACTTGGGAATAAATTAACTTGCTTTTTATCCTACCTTTGAAGAAAAAGTTGCAGGGTCATTCTTGTTACCTTTGGCAAAATTTGGTGGATGTGCCTAAATTTCAGAAGATTGGCTGAAATTATGAGCCAGTTTTATAAATTATTTATAAATTGAGATACGCAGTTTATTTTATTCACATGCTTAAAGTTTATAGCCAGATAATTCGAGGATGTTTCTTTTCTAAATTAAAGTTAGTCACTGACTGTGTCTGACTGCTCTGAAAATAAGTCTGCAAATGACTTTGGGATAGTAGTTTCTACTTCCCCATGTAGATACTTAGCATTTCTCAGACAGTCTGAAGAGAGAGATCATATATTTTCCTTTTGAGAAATGCAAAGTATCTTACTTCATTTGTCCCCTGCATTTATTATGGATGTAATCAAAAAGTAGCTACCAAATCGTCAGTTCACATCTGGGTTTACCTCAGGGTAAGCAGATTGATTCAATAACATCCTGGGTCTTGCAGATTTTTCGCACTCTTGGAGTGAAAGGCAGCAATCCAAAGTTACTAGCTAAATGTTAAACTAAATAAAATTAATTTAAAATAGGATTCAGTGAAGAAAACTGCATTTAAGAAGCTGAGGGATATAGTAGCCATAGGTAAGCAATGAAACTGAAAATGCAGTGATGACAGATCTGTAGGTATTAACAGTACAAGCCTGCTGGTAATAGTCTTTTCTCCAAACCTTCAAGATGGATGCTAGGTTTTCTGAAGAATTTATTTTTTACACAAAACTATTCTAGCTGTAAATCATTTAAATATCATTGTAGGTGGCTACACAGCAGACCATCCTGTAATAAAAATATTTTGGAGGGTTGTAGAAAGCTTCACTGATGAAGAGAAACGCAAACTCCTAAAATTTGTAACGAGCTGCTCTCGACCACCTCTTCTGGGGTTTAAGGTATGTCCTCTGACTTCCTGGCAAGCTTTTAGAAATGCTGCAGGTGTTGGTCCAAGTTTTTCTTGTCTAGGAATCTACAATTTGAGAATACTCCTCCATGGCTACAGACACAGCTTCAATGTTTGCATTTGCATGTATAATAAGTAGAATTTTAAAATATGTAATGAAGTGTTCTGTTGCTTTCTATTTTAACTGTGAAATTTGATAAGCCTGCAAATCACTGATTAGAGCACTTGCAGCATGTGATGGACGGTCCTTGCTGCCATTTCATGTTGTGCAGAAGCAGAGTTCCTACCAGTTTCAAGCAACAGGTTGAGTTAAGCCTAGTGTCCTCTAAGTCAGGCAAAAGAGCATTTAGGATATAAAAGCAGTTTTTTAATTTGATCCTCTTAAATTAGCCATTTGAAGCAGGACATGTATTTTCTTCTCTTCCAATTCCCATTTATCTGCTTACAGTTCACAGCTCATACCCTTAGCAGCAAAATATTTAGCTGCAGTCTCCTGATTGCTATTTACAGGGAAGCTTAAGTGTGGAAAAAAATCTGCTGTACTGCTGATAAAACTAAAGAGAGGCCAAGGCAAGGGGAGGAGATTTCAAAACTATATTCTGAGGTTGTTCTACCCATGAATTTCAGTGGACTGCAAAATTTTGGCTAAGAACCAGCCATCACATCATTTCTTCTAAAATGTAGGAGCATTCAGTGTGGTGGTGTTTCCATGTGGATGGGCAACATCCTCCATCTTCAGTATCTGTGATCCATAGCTCAGCTACACTCCTTTTATAGACATCTAGGATTGGAACTGGCACTTTCAGTTGGTAACTGGTCTGACTGTTCCGTGTGTCAGCTTCAGGATGAAATGAGTCATGTCTTACACTCCCCAAAACAAGCTAACTAACCAGATCCCCTTTAACAGTAAAGAGTGTCCACAGATATGGATATGAACACTGAATCACATTAATGCTGTCTTAGGTATTTGTCAACTGATTTATGCGATTCCTTGTTCAAAAGGAATTTCTGCAGGCTTTCCTCCCCAAAGTCCATGCAAATATCACTGTATAGTACTCTAGGCATGAACAGAATTTTACAGGACAGCAGGAAGAGCAACTGGAAAACTCTGGGATGAGTTCAAGGTAGAACAGTGCACATCAGTCACATGAGGAAGAAAGAATTGGGAAACAACTGGAGAAACCAAGTAAGCAGTAGTTCCCATTTGTTTCATCCTCTTTAATTACAAGGGGAGAGGAAGAAATGCAGATGTAGGTACTCAGCTTTGAGGTAGCCGGTGTGACATTTGAAGGGATGGAGGAAGTGAATCAGAAGTCTAAAAATATGAAGGCTGACGGTGACACACTTGAAAAAAGCTAAATGTGGAAAGCTGCAGTTTGTGTGTTCACCTGGGAGATGGGCCACAAACTGCACATGTAACACATGTAACATACGTGGCTAGGAAAAAATGGAAGCACATTAGTCACGGAATTTTCAGCATGAAGGCAGTAAATGAAAAGATGAATTCACTGTCCAAGGGGCTGGCATGCTCAGCCACATGCAGCAGTGTTGGCAGAGGAAAGCAGCTGAGAGGGCGTTAGAGCCGCTCTGCTGGGCAGCTTGGAGCGGGACTGTGGCAGTACCGCAGGGTGGCTGCAGCAGGACCTGGTAGCGGGGACTTGCCTCCAGACCAGGGGCTTGCCAGGGAGTGTCTGCCAGAAGAGGCACTGGGTGATCAGCAGGAATGTCTTGGTAGCCCAGGCCAGTGCATTGTTTGGAGCTTTGAAGGTGCAGAATGGGAAGCCACAGGAGTGCTGAGTATAACCAGCCAAATAAGCAATGAGAACGTGTTTATATTGATGGGAGACATGAGCAGAAACCATATTCAAAATTTGTTTGCACTTTTAGTACGTGTGCTGTATTTTTCTGAGAGAAACACAGTTTCTGTTTCTCACTCTGAAATTTTCTGTGTATGCATTATATTGTGTGACCAGCATGTTTTCTTCAAGTTAGTGCATGTTGATTTAAGATTAGGAAATATCTTGGTGGTTATAGCTTATAGATAACATAGTCTAGCTTTTTAAAAATTTTAAACTTTCATTGCCAGAGCCAGGTTCAGAATAACATTGACTAAAGCTAATTAAAGTTTAATAAGTTTAATAAATGTGCTTGTTACGGACAAAAAAAAAAATCATTAAAGTGTGGTTGAAAATTGTTAAGTTACAATCAGGTCACATAATAAATTGATGATACTTTTCCCTTCCAAACTATTGCAGTTTCCCGCTGTACAGTATTCAATTATGCAACAAATGGTGCCCTTGGCATGACATTTCAATTTAGAACTCCATTTTTCCATTTTTAAAGCTAGAGTAGGGGAATTCAATTAGCATTTTGAAAGGAACACTAAAAATGCAACATTTTAGCCATGAAATACTTTTAAGGCCTCCATTTGAACAATAATTTAGCTTAGAATCTCATTGACCTCTTGCCTTTGGTGCTGGAATTTTTTCCCAGTTTCTAAAATCAGGACTTTTTTACCTCAGGCAAGCATTTGATAAAATTAATACTGTCTTGCCAGCAAAAGCAGTGCTCTGGAGGTAAAAATAAATAAATTTTTCACTACACTACTTCTTGGAAAAGCAGATAAATGGGATATTATTAAAACAATTAAATATTACATACAAAATGTCTTTAAAGTGTGTTCTTGAGATCAGTAGTTAACACATCAGAAGAATAATTAGGGTTTGACAAGTTTATATCATTACAGACTCACTGTGCACACTGATATTATGTTTCTGTAGCATTGTAAATTTGTACCACAGACTGTATGAACAATAACAAGTCATTGTATTTTCCTTAGAATCACAGAAATTGCTTTGTGTATTCCAAATTAGTGGATCTTGTTGGAACAAGGCAGAGGGAGACACTACACAATTTAAGAGTGGTTTTGGTGCTATGAGGAATGAAAGAAATGCCATTTGAGTGTCATTGTGACAGGTTTTCATCTAGTGATTTTCTTCATAGAAATGTGTGCCAGCTGCTACAGGGTGGGTTTTGGCTTGTATACCTTTTTTTGATATGTTGCTGTTTTTTGTTTTGGTTGCATTTTCCAGGAGTTATATCCTGCATTTTGCATTCACAACGGAGGATCTGACTTAGACAGGCTGCCTACTGCCAGTACCTGCATGAACTTGCTGAAGCTTCCTGAGTTTTATGATGAGAACCTGATGCGGAGCAAGCTCCTCTATGCCATTGAATGTGCTGCTGGATTTGAACTCAGCTGAGTCCAACCGATGCTTATTTGGATGATCTGCAGAAGAAAGAACCAGTGCCTACTCTATAAGCAGCACCCATACCCAAGCAGTTTTAATGGAATTCTGTCTACGTTTCTGCAGCTCTTGTGTCTTACCAAATGCCCTCAAATAGGTTTCATTTCTAAACACAATTTCTTAGTTAGCTTCCATTATTGAATATTGCGTTGACACTGCTTTATGACTCAAAACAATGAATGCCGTGTGCAGTGTGGCTGATTTCTGTGTTTTTGTGAAGAAAGAGCACATTTAGAGAACAGTGACATCTCAGTGAAATTAACCAAAGATGAAGCTTTGGCTTTTTGCTGTTCAAACATAAATAATTTTGCAAACTGGCAATAAAGTTGTGTACTGTGTGGTGCATTGGGATGAGACAGGGCTAACATCCTGTAATTAATCTTTTAGAAGGAAGGCAAGCAGATGTTTGCAGATATCCTAGAACTGAGAGGATGAAAATGCTCATTACTGACAACCTAACATCTTGACTTACATTGTAGAGTTGTTTACAAATCATAGAGAGATGGGCAATTACCAACCATGTGAAGTTCAGTGAAGGCAAATGCTGGATTCTGCACCTGAGACAGGGCAGCCCAGGCTGTGTGCACAGACTGGGGAATGAGAGCCTGGAGAGCAGCTGTGGAGAGGGACCTGGGAATCCTGGTTGAAGGCAAATTGAACATGAATCTGCTGTGCCCTGGCAGCCAGGAGAGCCAGCCCTGTCCTGGGGGCACCAGGCCCAGCATCACCAGCCGGACAAGGGAGGGGATTGTCCCACTCTGCTCTGAGCTGGGGCAGCTTCACCTCGAGTGCTGGGGCAGTTTTTGGTGCCACAATATAAAGAAGACTTTGAGCCATTAGAGAGCATTCAGAGGAGGCCACGAGGGTGGTGAAGGGACTGGAGGGGAAGCCGTGTGAGGAGTGGCTGAGGTCACTTGGTCTGTTCGGCCTGGAGGAGACTGAGGGGAGACCTCACTGTAGTTACAGCTTCCTGTGAGGGGAAGAGGAGGGGCAGGCACTGATCCCTGCTCTGTGCTGACAGTGACAGAATCTGAGGGAACAGGGAACAGCGTGGAACTGGATTGGGGAAGATTCAGGCTGGGTATCACAAAATGGTTTCTCACCCAGAGGATGATTGGGCTCTGGAGCAGGTTCCCCAGGGCAGTGGTCATAGCCCCGAGTCTGCCAGAGTTCAAGAAGCGTTTGAACAGTGCTCTCAGACACTTCTTGTGGCTCTTGGGGTGTCCTGTGCAGGACAGGAGTTGGACTGGATGATTCTGATTGATCCCTTCCAACTCAGCATAGTCCATGATTCAGTGATAGTTGTTGCAGAACTGATTCTGTTTCGTACTACCTTCCCTCGAGATGGTAGGCACTGAGATAAAATGGCTGTAATATTCCATTTGTGCTTTCTGAAACACTTTGAAGAAAACGGATTTGCGTTATTTTAAGTTTAACCTTTGTTGCATCATTATCACTTGGACACTGTTCTGAATGGATGTGACTTTCCAGGTTTTCTCTGTTCTGTTTCTGTCTTTTGTGCCTGTACAGGTTTGTTGACTGGTTGGTTGGTTTTAAATGAATCAATCTCCTATTGCATACACAGTACATACAGAAATCACCACTTTGGAAAAATATATGTGTAATAATTATTAAAGTTATTTGAACCAAAGTTATCAGGCTTTATCTTTTATATTTGAAGCCTGTGGTGTTCACATTCCTTTTCCCTATAATTTCTTCTCATCCTAAATGCCATATCTGTGCCGTAGACACTAATCAAATTAACTTTTTTTTTTGTGATTAAACAGCTTTTATATCCATTTCCCTGCAGTATTTCTTGCTGAGAAAAGTAAGTGGGAATATGCTGCTTAATATAATTTGATGTCTGGGGAAAAAATTGCTCTCGTATGGAAGGAGCTGATCCTCTAGTAGTAGGCACATCATAGGGTTTCGTGTGCAAACTGCAGTGAGTTTAAAAAAGGAATTATAGTTCAGACTGTAAAGATTCATCAGTACATCCCTCTGAACTTTACTTTTATATTTTAAATCATCAAAAATTACAATCAAATTTGTATTCATCTCTTATGCAAAAAAATATTTTGCTGTTACTGGAAACTCTGCTGGATTTCCTATTTAATAAGCAGTAACCAGCAATATCCTTTTAAATGTGGAGAAACTGAGTGGTTTTAAGATGTTTACTAGTAACCATATAAAAATGTATAATTTCTTAATTTGGGTAATAAATGAAGTGTTAAAATACTATTTGTAGTCTTGATGTACAGAAATAAAATGATTGGTTTTCTTTTTGGTTTTGCTTTAGGCTTTTTATTTATGTTAAATGTTACATACTCAACCTATTCTTTATCCCAAATTCTTTTCTTGTATATTTTTCTACATAAATTATGAAACTTGTAAAGAAGTTGAAAAAGAGATCAGTAATAGTGAAACCGCCTCCTCCTAATTGCAAAACCTGAACACTTCTTTTAGATAGCGTTATTTATTTTAGAACCTAATGCTTTAAATATTTTGAAATTATTTTTCAATTCCATTATTTTGCTACACTGGGTAGTGTTGTATCTGTATTTTGTAAGATTAAATTAAATTTTTCTATTAAATATTTGTATTTTGAAGATTGTGTTGGAGTCATGCCAAGTACCGATGACTGGTAACGTCCACTTTGTGCTTTTGAAAAGGAGCCGGTGCCCACTGCTGCTGTCTGTGTCCAGGAAAGCAGTGGGTGGCACAGGGAGGGCAGGCTGGGGGAAGTGTGAGTGGCACAGAGCTGTAATTGCAGCAATCACAGAGCTGCAGAAGCCTTCAGGAGAGAACTTGAGTTTGCTGACAGTTCTGTGATGTTCTGTTTCTTTGGTCTGCAGCACTTTGATGTCTGTGTATCCTGTCCATGCAGTGTGACCCTCTGGCACAGGCAGGGCATCAGAGCAGTCGTCGCCCTGATTTCACTGGGCACAGCCTGGAGCTCTGTGTGGCTTCACCACCTTCAGAACCCAGGCTGCAGTGAGAGCAGAGGGGGGCTGTCCTTTGGCAACCAGTGCTTCCAGCTCTGCCAGCTGTTTCCAGAGAGGCAAGATGTTCCTGCTTTTAAGTGATCTATTGCTGGATATTTTAGGGAACAGGAGATAAAGGTGTGAGAGGTAACATAGTGATGTCCTGAGGAGCAGGGGGATCGAAATAATCTCTTGTAGCACTTACATAGCAGGAATTGTTTCTATGTGAAACTGGATTTTCTGGATTTTGAAAGAAGAGGAACTGTCCTCCAGTGGTGAGGCTCCCAAAGTTTAGGTTAGGCAGAAGCAGAAGCACTCTGCATGCAAATAACCTGAAATATTGTAGATTTGGTCATCAGAATTATAGCAGTAATAATTACGAGTTTGGGGTTGGTTTCTGTACGAGACAGCCCTTCCTTAAAGTAAGTTTCTGTACTACAGTGTTTCTTCCTTCTAATGCAGTACTTGCTTTTTGGAAAAGTAAGCATTTTCTGATTGGTTTTTGTTTTCAAGTAAGTTTGGGGTTGAAATTTTGTAATGTGTTCTACAAACGTTTTTGTCAAGGTCTGTGTGATGGAAGAGTTCACAAATTTTTCATCTCTGCAAAGTTCAAAGGCGTTAAAAGTGGAATAAAGAAATAAAATTAGCACTTGGTCTGTTTATTTCAGTGAGAGTTCTTCCAGATGGGGTTTCAGTCCTATTAGGTGGATTTAAAAAAATAAAAGCACCGCAAACCAAACCAGGAGTAATTGGCCTTGTCCTTAATCTCTGTTGTCTTCCATAATGTTCCTAAAAGCCAGACTTCTATAAATGTCACTGATTTCTAGGGAATATTTATCTTCAAAAGAGGAAAGATTTTCCTCCAATTGCATATGTAAACACTGAGCTGACAGAAGTTTGGTTTGAATAAAGGAGGATATCTTCAGGTATTTTTTGGGGAGGTGCTCAATAAAAATAATAAAAAACGAGCTTCCTAATGCTATTAGTAGCAATGCTGACTCTTTTTATTTTTTTACGTCACTTGAGTAATATAGCACAAATGTCCTCATTTAATCTTATAAAGGGGTTTGGAATTCAGATAAAACACTTTGAGTGCAGTGAGTTCATACATTTCAGTTTCTACCAAAAACTATTAGTTAAATACCAGTAAGACAGCACATATTCTTACCAGCACTGAAAAATAGTGCAGCACAGAGAAAAAAAAAAGGGAAAAACAAAAGAGGAATGTTTGTTGGACCTGTAATATTTGGAAATATACATGGATCTGTGTTAATTGTGATGTAAATGCTTGTTACTTTTTTTTTCATTATGCTTTTGCCTGTCAGTGAAGGAGAGGAGAAATGAACATGGTCTGTAAAACTGATCAGGATATCTCTATTTTTATTAACTTCTGCTTTTGTGAATAAAATAATTCGAGTTTTCTTGAAACTCTGCAGAAACACTCATTTTTTTGCAGTAAATTGGGCATTCTCTTGCTAAAGACTGCTAGTACTGAATAGGTTCTAAAATAATCTAATATTAACTGCTTGTTGGTCTTGTAGTACTGTTGGGACTGGCCACCCCTGGCAATGATGGAGTCACCATCCACGGAGGGATTTGAAATTCCTGGAGATGTGTCACTGAGAGACTTGGCTCAGTGGTGAGATTGGAAGTGCTGGGTTAATGGCTGGGCTCAGTCATCACTGAGGCCTTTTCCAACCTAAACATTCCTGTGATTCTGCTGCTTTGGGATGGTTTGTACCCTAAGCTTTTGAGCTGGGATCTCCCACTCTTGCCCAAGCAGGCTGCAGCACTGAGCCTTACCTTTGTTTCAGGGTGTCTTTCAGGGTGCACTTGCGTGGCTTTGTAAAAACTTCTCCAGAATCTTTGGAAAGATTAAAAACTCCATGGATAGAAGTCTGATAAGCTGTAATTCATAGTGGAGAATGCTACTCTGTCAGCAAACACAAAAATTGCTCTTTCAGCTGCTTCTGAAATTCTAGCATGTGGGCCCCTTTGAAGGTGCAATTTAGTTTTTATCTCCTTTGATAATTAGACTTGTCTGCTTCCCTTTGCTTATTTATTATTTTCATTGCTAAATACACTTTCTGTTCTACTTTATTAAAGTTAGTATTTTGCATATTTATTTTTGATTGCTTAGAAATAGCAACATATATGCTTCAGCTTAGCTGCTACTAAAAATATGGTAAACATAAAACTTAAGAAAACTCATAGTGTATTTCCCAATTTGTAACATTAATAAACCCACGAATGCCCATGTATCTGACCTGTTTTTCACTATGTGTCTGGTAGTCTAGAAAGGGCATTAAATTTCTTACATGTGTAGAGAGACGAAACAAGGCAAAAAGTGATCATGAAGTTCCACAAGTTGAATCCATTACAGAGAACAGAGAGTGGCTGAAGTCAGGAGGAATGTCTGAAGATCACCCACTCCAACCCCCTGCTCAAAGCAGGGTCACCCAGAGCAGGTTGTATAGGATCTTCACCTGTAGAGTTCTGAATGTCTTCTTGGACAGAGAATCCACAATTTCTCTGCGCAGCCTGTTTTCAGCGTTCATTAACTTCACAATAAAACCTTTATAATCAGGTTTAAATACATTTCTTGTATTCCAGCTTGTGCCCATTGCCTCTTGTCCTGTGGGGCAGTACTAAGGAAGCTGAGCCTTCTCCAGGCTGAACAACGTCAGTTCTCTCAGCCTCTCCTCACATGACAGCCTCCAAAAACTTCATCACCTTTCTGCCTTGCTTGTTAGTGAACCCAACAGCATCTTCAAAATCTCTCTTGTGGACTTTGATATGACTAGGGACTGAGTTAAGTGACAGTCAATCCCTTCCTTGTCAGATTCCTGTGGTTGTTAATCACCAGGTAGGGCTGGATTTAAGATTTTGTCACTTTTTCAACTTCCAGTGCTGCTTTGACTTTCCAAGGATTTTGCAAATTTCTGATCAATGCAAAACAGGTAAAAACTGACCTCTGAATTATTTTCACAATTTTTATAGCTAGGATGCTTAACATTGATATAAAAACCACAGGATTAATGTTAAATCACCTGAATGTATATTTGCTTCTGCCACAACAATAGCAAACACCCAAGTACAACCTCTTGTGCAAAGTCCTGTATTTTGACTGGCTTCTGAAGGTCGAGTAGCCCAGAATTCAGCAAAGCACATCAGTCAAACAGGAGAAACATAGGAATTCTGACTGGCAGAAAATGAGACATAAAGACAGGCACAGATTTCACACTGTCAAGGGATGAGCGCTTGTTGTGTGATAGATAAATCGTTGCTACATTTATTGCCAGAATAGTTGCTCTCCAGTCTGGGACTAAGCTTCCCCGTCCACAGCTCTACAGAATCGTACATTCTGTTTGCAAAGTTGGTCCCTGTATTTATAGGAGCAGCTCAAATTTCCTACTATATTTAACATAATTCTTCTCTGCATTCTCAGAGCAGCTGTTTGTTCATTCTGTGTAACATTTAACTGAAAAGTAGTTTCGCATTATTTCTATTTTATTCTTTGTTTATAGTTACACATAGTTCTTGATTGCTGAAGAAAGAAACAGGCATTCACCAGATGGCGTATTTCAGATGCTACTGCTGGTTGCTCAAATGTTAGACCTGGGAAAAGTGTCTCTACTCAGTTGCCATGTAGTTTTGCTGTGTGTTGTCAAACAAACCTCCTGAAGGAATTGTTTCTTTCTAGCCCTTGCGTCTTTACTTAAGAATAACTATTTTCATTATGGCTCTGTTTCTTTTTTCCCCTCTTCACTTTCAGGCCAACAGCAGCAGAGCTCAGAGTTCTGCAGAGATGTTTTAGGTATAATTATCTGGTAGATCTCTCTGGCTATTGATGAAAAATTACATAGAATTAACTAATATTTGGCATTGTCATATGGACAAAAAAGCATATACTTGGTCAAGTAAATGAACATAAATGCTGATCAAGCTGTCCTTGCAAAGAATAAGCACTTGGCAAAAGCTGTGAGATCGTCTGACTGCTCCCAATAGTTCCTGGGTTGTTGTGTGCAGACCTCAAATAATCTGCAGAATACATCTGATATTTCAGGAGGAATTGGCAAAAACAACCATGCTGCAGTGGTTTAACCACTTTCAATAGCATCCACTTGGCTCAGGCTTTTGTGCACAAAGAGGAGTGCAGATAAACTTGGAGCCTCTAGATTACCCAAGACCCACTGTACTGTTGAAAACTGAGGTTGTGCTTGGCAGGACAACACTGGAGAATGCAAGTGGAAATGGGTTATTTTGTGCTTTTAATGCTTGTACTGAAAGTATTAAACTCTAGGTGTATCGCCCATATTTCAAGTCTTAATTGTTTCTGATAAGCTATCAGCAATAAGTTAATGCTTATATTTAATTAAGTGGCACTTTCCAGAATTACTTTGCCAGCAGTACTATAATTAGATGACGTGAGAACAGTCTTTGATACATATGCTCATATTCTTTGTTAACACCAAAAATAGAATCTGTAAATCTGTAAATAGAAAAACTGGATGCATTAAGCAGCAGGGCAGAGCAGCAGGCTGGGAAGGCTGCAGCCATTACCACCTCAGCAGGACTAATATTAATGTCTCTCTAGTGCAGCATTTTTAACCATTTCTTGTGTTCTGATGGGCTTTATATAATTGACCTCCATAAATCATAAAAGACGGTTTAAAAAAAGAATCTGGGAACTATGTGAATTGCTAATACCTCCTGGAATGCTGCCACATTATTTCCATCATTATGTTATAGCTACCAGTTAGGCCTGAATTAATCTCACTTCACTTCAGGCATCTGTGAGGTGGCTGCGGATGCACCTGGGTCGAGAAGGCAGACCTGGGACAGAGCTCTGGCTCCTTCTTTACTGAAACACATCTCCAAAGAGGCTGGAATGAACTGTGCCCTCTCCTCCTGTCCCTCTTCACAGTCAATGGCCTCAAAGTGGATGTTTGAGACAGCTGAAGTTAGGTTAAGTGATGAGACCTTTCCCTCATGTTTCCAGAGAGTTGAGAGTTCTTAAACAATTAAGATTCTTTGATAGCAGTGTCTCTCCTGACTCAATGACTCAGCACTTGGATATCAGCCTGGATCTCTGATACCAGCTTTAGCAGATTCACCAAACCTTCTTTTGTTATTGGAATGTTGATGCTCTGCCAGCAACATCAGATTTAATGCCCCTCAACACACTACTCCAGGCTTCTGCTGCAAGCACCAAGCCATAAAAACATAGGACACTTTGACTCCATACTTTTGCAAATACCTTTGAAGGTATTCTGAATCTAAAAGCTTTTCAGTTTTATTAGTCTTATAAACAGATCTAATTAAAAATGTTAATGAGACAGTTACGTAATCCTTTTGGATTTCAGTAAAACCTTGGATACTGTCTCTCCCAGGATCCTTCCGGACAAAATGTCCAGCACACAGCTGGATAAACCCATCAAGGCATGGGTGAGCAATTGGCTCACAGGTCAGCACAAGGGCTGCAGTGGATGGGGTTGCACTGGGCTGCTATCCTGTCCCTAGTTGGGTTCCACGGGGCCCAGCCTCAGCTCTGTGCTCTTCAACATCCTCAGAAATGACTTGGATGCAGGACTGGAAGGCATACTGAGTAAGTTTGCCAAGGACACTAAGCTGGGAGGAGCTGCTGACTCCCTTGAGGGAAGAGAGGGCCCTGCAGAGACCCAGACAAATCAGAAGGCTGGGCAATCACCAACCAGATGAAGTTCAACAAGGGCAAGTGCTGAGTTCTGCACAGGACAGGGTGATCCTGGATGTATGTGCTGCAGTACCTCTTCTGGTGGGCTTTGCCTTGTGCTATTTTAACTGAAATCACCTGCCTTTCCCTGTAACAGAGAACAGAAAATTAAATATCATGGGCACAGTACAATCCAACTTCTAAAAAGTAAATAATTCTTCTTGTTGTTCAGTGTTAGAGATAATCTGAGCTATCGAAGATCGTAAGTTAGGAAAAAAAAAAAAAGAGGTGCCCTAATAAATGATATTTATAATTGGTGGCTCTGTAAACTGCCCATTCTGCAAAACCTTGGGAAATGTCTTTGTATCTTCTTCAAAGACAAGCATAAACCAATTAAAATATATTTTAGGTATTTTAATAATTACATAGTCTTTTGTTTTACTCTATAACTTTGTTAGGAAACATTTATTTACATTCTCAATGTTTTGCTGTAGAAAATGCCAAACTACCCTGCCCTCAGCTATGAGCAGGGACTTTACCTTTTCATACCTTCCTTTCTCCAAATGCAAAAGTGGTCTCTTAGCCTTCCCAAGTATTATTCCCAGGAAGGATGCTAAAGCAGGGCTATGCTGTCTAGAGTCAGAACAGTGTTAGAAAATCTCTGGGCATTACAGAAAATCTCTGTAATGGTAACAATTGTGTTAAAGAAGTTTTGTCCTGGTTGCATTGATGCAGGCAGTGTTTTGATTCCAGCCATCTAGTTCCATATGAAGTCATGCTTCTTTGCCATGTTCTGTTTGCTTGGTTAAACAGAAAGTTTTATGGTTGGCATCCATCATATCTTAACTGTAAATATAAAATCTGTTCTTCGAATTATTAAAGCAAAGAAACTGCCTTGTGCAACTCCTGTGTTGTTTACTGCAGCTCAGGTTTTAGGACTCTTCACACTTTTTCTCTCCCCTGTAATAGCTTATGAAAGGTTGGGGGAAAACCTTTATTTCCACATCAAGAAATGTTTAAAGGATTAAATCGAAATTTTATATGGTCTCCTCCTACACCCCACAGTACTGACCTGCCTTTGCATTTGCCAGGCTGTGAATCCTCTGAGGTCTGAACCTCACCCATTAGGAAGAGCCAGTCTAACACACTAATCCTTTGTTTTGTTTGGTTTTTTTTTGATCTTTTTTTTTTCCAAGTGGATCAACAACTTGGACTTCACAGCTACTTGCTGATGAGAAACTAATAATGGAGCGAGGTGCCTTTTTGCTCTAATTTTGAGGAATTGTTTCCACGACCACAACTTAGCATCAATAATTAACAATATTTCTTTTGAAGCTTGCATTTCTCCAAAGCACCAAGCCTATACTTAGGGTTGTCCTGCTGATTTGTTTTAGGTTTTCCTCTACCTTATTCCAAGCTGTCTTTTGCCTTTTTGAACTGACCCCACTACCACACAAACACTACCTAAATAATGAGTAGCCTTTTAATTGACTTTATTTGGGAAGCATACATTTTAGGCGTGGAAACTCTCTAACTTCACTTTGGTGATCTATAAATTAATGCCTCCACTTTTTAAATAAGGGGCAAGAAATATAATTTTGCAGCAATTTAGAGCATGGATAAAGTCCACATTTTAAAAATAGAATAATACGTTTGCTGCCTATACTTTGCTCTCAGCTGTGGCTCTCAGAAAAACCACATACTCGAATATAACACAAAGGATGCTCCAATGCATTCACACAGCACAGGGCTCTGTCCAGGTGCTACATGCAGGGAGAGGAATCTGACCTCAAAGGAACTGTGTGCCAGAGTTACAATTTTTGAGACTACAAATTAAACACACAAGGGGGAACAAATTTTGTCATCTCACCTCTAGCAGCCAAACTCACCTACTCAAAGCATGTTTCTTAAAATGATTAGTTGTTTTTTCACCTTTTCCCACAGCACCACACCCAGGCATCCCTTTTTGCATTTTGCCTTACAGAATCCCAGAATGGGTCAGGCTGGAAGGGTCAATGGGTCATCTGCTCCAACCTCCTGCTCAAGCAGGGTCATCCCAGAGCACGTGGCACAGGATTGTGTCCAGATGGTTCTGGAGTATCTCTAGGGAGGGAGACTCCACAGCTCTGGGCAACCTGTTACAGTGCAGTCAACTGCACAGCAAAGAAGTTCTCCCTCGTGTTCAGGTGGAGCTTCCTATGCATCAGTTTCTGCCCATTGCCCCATGTCCTATTGCTGAGCACCACCGAGCACAGCCTGGTCCGTGCTCTTGGCACCCCCAGTTTTTGGGAGTAAAGACACAAAAGGAGAAGAAATCTTGTCGTCTCACTTCTAGCGGCCAAACTCTCCTAGTTAAAGAATATTTCTCAACATTATTCTTTTTCTTTTTCCCTCTTTCCCAGGTGTGCATTTTCTCCTTTCCCCTCAGCTGCACACCTAGGCATCGCTTCACAAAATCGCATCGTCAGGATGGTAAAAGTCTCTGAGGGTCCAGCCTATGACTGAACACCACCATGCCCACTAGACACGCTGTGATTGTGTGGAGCAGGGAGCAAACACAGCCCGTTCGAGCCGCGCTGCTCACGAACACACAATGACCGCGCACTGCCCGGAGCCCCTCCCGTCCCCTCCCAAGCCCCGCCCCCTCACAAGCCCCGCCC
>VXBU01011289.1:75126-93207 GCA_013400315.1 Bombycilla garrulus | reverse complement strand
TTAAAATAAAATTAATTTAAAAATATCTGAGTAGGATCTATTGATCCCAACATTTAGAGGCAATGTACAAAGCAGCAGGAATTTCTTATTTCAGTCCCTGAGAACTTGTTTAACCTGACAACATTGTATTTGTCTGTATAGCATATTCCATTATTTCAGAGTAAAAGATCCTTTGTTTTCCTTCCACTCAGGTACCGTAAATTGGCACTAAAATGGCACCCTGATAAAAATCCAGACAACAAAGAGGAGGCAGAGCGGCAATTTAAGNGAGCAGACTGAAAATGTTGGTCTGTGGTGTTTTAGAGGGATATTGTAATTTTGTTTCACCATCCAACTTGACTACTTCCTTTTCAAAAGAAAGGAAAGAGAAAGAAGCTTGCAGATAAGACAGAATAAGCAAAAATTTTGAAATAAAGATTTCAGGTTCTCCCTAGGTACGTAACAAAACTACTAGAAACTGAAACTCTCTAGAGGCTTCTGTGAATCCCAAGATTATTTTATCTGAGTAGGTGAGGTCAGTGTTGCCATCAGTATCTTGGGGTATTGTGTTTATCCTCTAAAGTCAGGCTAGACCAATTGAAGTATCCACTGTTGGGCCTATGGGTTCTAGTTTTTGTAACAGTAAACTAGTCTTGAAAAAGCCCAAGCAGACTGTAAATCTTGCTGAAAATTTGGATTGCATTTGAGTGAGTTCTGTAAATCCAGCCAACTGTGACACTAAAGATAGTGTTTATTTTGAATTGTTCTGAAAGAGGTGTTTAGCCTGACCCATGTAGTGCAGGAATGCAGTTTATAGTTCACCCGTGTTTTTGTGCTTGAAGAGTATCATTAACTTTTGCCAATGTTCTGACAAAAGCAGCCTGAATCATAACAAAGTGATTTAAGCTACTTTGATTATTTTCCTCTCTAATTGACTGCAGCTGTCTATATGCTATTTCTGAAGTGTCCTTGATTTCACCTGAGACAGTGAGCATGGGAAAGCTATATTTAAAGCACTAGCAGCATCTAGATTACCTCTCAGAGTTCAGCCTGATTTAGCGAGCTGCAGTCTTGTACACTGTGTTTCTTTGCTTGGTTTTTATATTGAATTCACAGGGGAGGAAAAGAACCTAATTTATCATTAGTTCATTGTATACTTGTCTTTTAGAGTACTTTATCCTTCTTAAGCTAATTTTTTTGTGCAGGATAAAAATAGGATAGTGGTCTGGTTGTTATACAGATCTGTAAGTTTTTTGGAAACAGTACACTGCTAGAATTTTAGAACATCTTCTAGAAGTGCTTCCAGTTTTTTGATCTAGGCCAAATCCTAAGTTACTAGTGTCTTAACAATCATTTGTGCAGCAGGGATACCAGAATCCTGAGCCCAGTGGTTGAGAGGCAGTCAAATGTTCTGCAAACTTAATGAAATTTTCTGACACCATTACAGGCTTGAATGATGACAGATTTTTGACAGAAGAATAGTGTTGTAAGGAATTACATAAGCAAAGAATACTGAAATTGGGTGATCATTGAACGTACTTCCGTTGTGGGAAACCTTGTGGTTTCAAAAATGGAACATTTTTCAAGATGAATTTTGGTCTTTGTGAGCCCTCAGGGCATCCTTCCTGTTTCCTGCCTATGACAGTTTACCTTCCTGCTTTCTTCTTCATAATTTGATGGGTAGGTTAACCTCCTTTCTTTAAAAACTGCTTTCTGTAAAGGCAGTACAGGTAATGTATCAAGCTTTGGGGATTCGTCTGCTTATGAACCTATTCCAAGCTCCCATGATTTGAGATGATTATATAAAGTTTTAATTCCTGTTAGTCAAAAGTATTTTACTTTCCAGCACCTGTTTCAGGTAACTGCATGTTTTTTCAGTGATGCTGTTTAAATTTTAAAAACATCTTTCACTGAAGAGGTTCCACTGGGAAAAGTGTGATAATATTAAGAGACTAAAATCAAATCCCCTGATTGGTTTTTGACTGATACTTCCACATCAGTGCAAGCAAAGTGAGCTGTGTGCCTCTTTAAGGTCTTCAGCTTTCCTTCCAACAACCAAGTGCAATCTGATCTTATCCAGTAATGTAGAGTTCATTCTCTCCTCTCTCATGAGTACTGTAAGGCTGGTCTGCAGTGAAATTAATAGTCATTCCATGCCTGCTAAAATAATAGGGCGCAAACAGTTTGAGTCCCATCCTTCCATGGCACTTTGGAGCATGACTTCATTCTCTATTATTAAGCTAGCAGAAGTGGTTAAAATTAATTTTAGGGGTTTTGCAGTCACTTATGTAAACACTGGTCTTCTGTTCTCATAACTCTCCCACAATGGGCTCAGTCTGGTGCAATAAAAGGAAGAGAGGCAATGGTCAAGGTTTGCAAGTGGGGTAGGGAGAAGGGAATGCTTGAGCATTGTTGAGGGTTGTTGGAACTGTTACCAGAGAGTGTGTAGAATATTGTCTTGGAAACTGGTGTGATCACAGCTTTACTCAGGCAAGATGTGACCAACTTCATGATTAGACTTGTGTGGAGGAGCAGGTTGAAGTCCAGAGGTCCTTCACAGCCTTAAAGCTTGTCATGATAGCTGTCCAGAGAAGAAAACTGCCATATTCTTAAAGGCAAGCTTCCATGTGAGGTTTGTCCTTAAACCAGACTTTCTCTCATACATCAGGACCAGACCTTCTACAACTTACTGATCAAGTTTGAAGTTCAGTAACTGTGCTTTCTGAGCTAAATTGCTTTGGCAGTCCTTGTAAAAGGTGTTCCGCAGTTTGTGCCAGAACTTCCTTAAAAAAACTAGCTTTGAGAAGATGTTTAACTGAGAGTACCAGTTAAGTGTTTTTATTGTTTCACAAAACCAACCAACCTGTTTACTGACACGATGTACAACTTCTCCTTGTAGCTAAAAAACGTGACATCTATGACAGATATGGAAAAGAAGGCCTAATAAATGGAGGTGGAGGTATGTTGATGACCAGCAGTTCTTTGCTTTCTATATTTTTTGTAGCTTTCTTTTCAACACAGGAATCTGGAAATGCTTTTGTACTAAAGCCTATAATACAGTCTTTTGAAAATTGAAATTACAATTGTTTCACAGTATTTTTAGTTATTATAAAAGGTATTACTGTTATCTGAAAACAGAGAAACTGGTATAAAAAGTAAGGAATTAATGTGTGTACTTAAGTTGAATGATATCTGAAAAAGAAATTTTGAAAATCGTTGATATTTCTAGATAATTCAAGTACCCTATAGGCGTGGACTTTCTTATTGGTAAGAATATGTGAAGGTAACTGAAATTTAATTTTTTTTTCATTAGGTGGAAATCATCATGATAATCCGTTTGATTTTGGATTTACATTCCGCAACCCAGATGATGTCTTCAGGGAGTTTTTTGGTGGAAGGGACCCCTTTTCATTTGACTTCTTTGGTAGGTGATTCCCGGATTTTAGTTATGTGTATCTAAAGTGTGGCTAAAACTTTATTCTTACAAGACAAATGTAGGTAATGTAGTTTATTAGAAATAGTCCTGAAAATGAGGCAAACAACTGGTATTTTGTATTATATTTGAAGTGTTTGTTTCATACTTATTTCTTGGTTAACTTTATAATACAGAACAGATATGGCATGCCAATTCATGTTTTGTTGGAAGGCCTGATTTGCCAAACCATAAAATGATGTTTGCAATGTCTTCAAGTTGAAAGGAAATAATATTCAACAGAAGAAGTACATACTGGAATTTCCCCTCAAGAATTTGAGCAGGCTGACTTAGCCTGTTGGATTTCTCTCTTTTGATCTGTAAATACATTCAAAAATAAAATTTCAAGAGCTTCTGAATGGGACAGCTTAACCATAACTGTTACCGCATAATTCTCTGTGTGAACTTGTGACCAGTCGTCCTAGCAGGACTGATTTTCTTCTATCAGAGTAGGAGCAGTTGCATACATAATCTAGACACTCTCCCAAATTCATGTCATTTGCTTGCTTGGGTATAGAGCCCCTAGAGACTTAGATAAAATAGTTCTTGAGGCCTGAATTCTTCATGTAGGAAACATTCATTAAAGGAAGCAATATGTGATAAAAGTTGTCAAAGTAGTCTTTTTGCCCCCATGCTGAAGGTCTTCTGGCTTGTGACGTTGTTTGCTCTAGTGAAGGTCTTTTCAGAGGTGCTGGGATTCTTATGCAATCTCTGTGTATGTTCAACTCAGCAAAATGCTGACCTATAAAGCAGAACAGATTCTGTCTTCAGTATTTACTGCGAGAAAGTCCCATACTGAAAACTGCAAGAAGTGTATTTGAAAAACCAAGCTTTCTTCTGTTCAGTATGTAGATATTGATTTATCGCTGTAATAATGTTTTTAAAAGTAATTTATTATATTTGGCAGCATTAAGGGGCAATTCTGCTCAGATTTTTATTATATCTTTCTCGAGTTTGCTATTTCAGGATCATCAGCTGCTAGATGACTAATGAAGGATTAGAAAAGGGGTTGAAGGGCTAGAGGTTGAATGCAGTAGAATGCTAGTTGGTGAATTAGATGAGTAGCTAGAGGAATAATCTGGTAGAAGATAGGCAGCTGAATTGGGCACTTGGATCCAGTGTGAAATCAGCTGAAAGCAGGAAAGGGATAATTGGAGGGAGCATCTAGCAAAACACTGATGAGTGAAATGGACCCTGGACTGGGTAGATGTAACTTTTTCACTGTCTGTGGTAGAATAAGAATTTTAGGAAGTATTAGACAAGGATTTCAGTTTAGATGAGTGATCTCCGCTCTGGTTAGGACACATCTGGAGTACTGGGTCCACTTCTGGGCTCCACAGTAAAAGAAACAGAGCTACTGGATGGAGTCCAGTGAAAGGCCACTAAGATAATTACAGGAGCTTCTCTCACATGAAGAACAGGTGGAGAGAATTGCTGGAATTGCTCAGTATAGAGAAAGCTCAGGGTGAGAGTCTCATCAGTGCATTGGGAAGGGAGTGGAGATATCAGAGGCAATGACCACTAATGGAAGCACAGAGTCTCTGCCTGAACTTAAGGTAGCACAACTACACTGTGAGGGCAACCATGTTGGCGCAGGCTGTCCAGAGAGGTTGTGGAATCCCCATGTCTGGAGAAGGCCAGGAGGCATCTGGAGTGCTCCTGGAGATCCCACTGCAGTTGATCCTGTTTGAGCAGGGGATTGGACCCAATGAACCCTAGAGATCCCTGTCAAACTCAGTTGTTTTGTGACTGTGTGGTAGAAAACCTGGAAAAATCTGAGCAAGATGTTGAATAGGAAGCTAGTGTGGCGGACCTGGGGAGAGAGTGTTCAGTTCTTTTGTTTATTTTTTGATTGGAGATCTATTAAACAAAGTAGTTGGTTCTCAGTCAAATACCTTTATAGTAAATTGTATAGGTGAGATTTCTAGCTACTAGTGTGAGACTGACATAGGCTCTGCTTGATTTTGATTGTATTTACTTTATCAGCACTAGCAGAAGACTTAACTTGCTGTCTCTGAAAATGTCATTATTCATGATTAACCATAAAGCCATGAAGTTTAATTCTGCTGTTAGGTAAATGGTAGGCTTCAAGAAAGCTGAGGCCCTGCCTTTTGGGTTCCTTAGAGGGAAGGCTGTAGAGCACAGTGATCCAGGTGATCAAATGCAGGTACCGCTGCTGGGATACTGCACAGCAATAGCCTCTCCTGTAGAGGCAGTGATCCACCTTCCCTTGGGGCACCAGTGCACTTAACAACATACCTCTGCACTAGTGACCTAGAGGGACATTCTCCCCCTGCTGAACACCCAGATTTATTTATTTATTCATAAGCAGGTTATCTACTTCATGTATTGATCTCTGTCTTTGTCAGCTTGAAGATAAGAGTACTGAGCAAGTCTGCTTCTTGCCAAGGTTCTGGCAGTGTCAGCACTGTTATTTGCACTCTGATTAATGAAAACTAATCGTTGCTAAGCTGCCCCTCTGCTTTATGTGGATAGTTGCAGTGTCAGTGACCAGAGGCCTAAAACCCTCAGTTAATCTTTGGATTTTGAGCATTAGCTCTTGAAATTTTTCTAGTCAGAAAATGTTTCAAAGGGAGCACTTTTATTTTTTTTCTTTTTCCCCTTTAAGATGTTTAAGACATTGTCTAACATGGGTTAGTGTGACTCCAAACAATTTTTATTCACAAATTTCTGTAAAAGGTATTTGAATTGGTCTTTGTACGTACATGAGTGTTTCAAGAATGTACAACATAAAAATGTGTGCTTTCAGCTGAATTTAGTGCGTTTTATAATTCCAGAACCAAGCAATAGAATTGTGTGTGTAGGGTGAATGTTTATATTGGTGAACTACAACTCTTGCAGGTTCTGCTGTGTTGAACCGCTAGTGGAATAGTTCTGTCCTGAGTAATGAGAGAATTTATCTGCTAAAAATAAGGAGTTTTCAACTTGTTGATGAGTTTTCTGTGGAACTAGTAACTTCTTAAGGAGCTACTCAGGTTCTAATTGATATTCTAAGCCACTAAATAAGGACTGAGGTAATGTTTTCTCAAATGTGCACTGGTGGAATCAAAGATGAAATTGAATAAATACTTTAAAACATTTGTACTTTTTAATACAGTTTGAAGTGGCATGTAGTGAAGCCCCTGAATGCAGGTGGGACTCTCTATATCCTGATTGTCATTGAGTATGTAAAGAGCAGCATTCATATGCATAATTCCTGTAAATTTATTGATGTGAAGAATTTCTGAAATTGTGCTGTGAATTGTGAAATTGTGAATTGGGTCTGTTCAACTCTACTGAGCTATACTGCACTGCTCTTGCAGTTATAGAAAGTCTTCTTTATAAACAGAGGCATCTTTATTCATCTGTAGAAAAGAGGAGAATGTATGAAGACTTCTGTGGCAATTTTTAAATGATGAGTCCCTGCAGATATTTCAAATGAAAATCTGTTATACTGTTGTTGGAGACATCTCTGAACACTTCCAAATGGAGTAAAGTTAATGTTATGTGCTGTGTGTTGCACTGGAGACAGTCACAGTTTATTTTCACTGTTTTCATTTTTCCAGACAAATTCTTTGTAAAACTAGGGGTGCATGAAGGCAAGTACTTTTTAAAACTTGATCTGATAGTATGACAGATGCTTAACTCTTACTCTGAGATCTGTGGCCTTGCTTTTTGTGGCACGTGGTTACAGCAGAGTTTGTATTCCTGGTGAGCTCTCCTAGGGATAGTTTTCAGCCTCTGACATATGGATGGATGGTGATGCTGGTGATAGGAAGAAAAGTTGGTACTTCCTATGCAGCACTGTATGTTGCACTGCCTTGGTAGCAGTGTCTGGTGTTGAGTGTGTCCCATACACCTCTGGCTCTCTGTTCTTTGACACTGGAGCTCACTGTTTACTCTTAATGTAGAGATTGGTTTCTCATGTCAGTATTCTTAAACTTTCATACTTCAGCCATATTCTACTCCATTTGTATGTGGTGCTTGCCTTGATTTGGTTTGTGTTCCTTGTTATATTTTATTTGTATTTTACTTGTAAACTTTTCAAGAACCTTTTTTCTTCTGTGCTTCAACAGTTCACAGGAGGGAAGGATCCCAGTGGTACCACTGGTAATGGAGGTGTATTGCTGAAAGACTGCTTCAGGCTGAGGAGCAGAAATTGATGTGCTTTGGTGTAGGCTGGGCTGTGTTTCTTGGCTGTTGGAAAATGGATTTGATTTTGGTTTAGAGGCTTTTAGATTCTCACTTCAAGAGTGGGTTCTAAGTTGGAAGGTGTTATCAGTGAGGAGTTACTGTTAAAGGTGGAGTTGGTATAACAAGATCATAACATTGCCCAACAGAAACTCCTTGAGGAGTTAACTCTTTTTTTTCTAGACTTGAAGCTGCATACACACCCTTAACCATCTCAGCTGACTCCAGATGTATTAATGATGTCCGAGTAATTTGTGTGTGGGCTGGGAAATACAACTCGGGGCCTACAGCAGACCAATATCCCCCAGCAGCACTGTCTACAAGCTTGACAGGATGGTTTAGGGCATTTCAAACTGCTTCCAGTACCTGTATGTGTAGTTAAATGAATCCCACAAGGAAACAGGCTTTTCTCCCTGGTAGAATGTGTTACTAATGTGACATGATAAATTGATCCTGGTAGATGCCCCCTTTAGACTTTCATGTCCCAAGAGAAGTCTGTCTGTGAGTTCTCTTTAAATATCGATTATAGTCTTGACAGTATTGCTGTGGTTCCTAAATATTTTAGTTTTCTCAATGTACATTTGGAGATGGTAATATATAAATGTCTTAAATGTTTTTTTTTTTAGATTGTGAAGTAGAATTCACTATGTACTTTAATACTTATTAACCCATAGAGATTATGTGGAGTTTTCCCTTGAGAATTCTGGTTACCTGGTTTATGTGATATCTCAAAATTTATACTCTTGAAAATGAAAGGTGACTTTATACAGCTAGTTAGATACACATATTTGTCATAGAGAATGTCAGCTAGCTAGTTATCTGGTATGTAGTTATTTGGTATGTAGTTTGATTCCATCAAAGGCCGGAATTACTTCAGATTGACTACTGTAATATTGGTTACATAAAACAAGCAGGGCTGTTCTGGAAAAGAACATTGAGTTATTTTAATATCCAGGCAAAAGAATCTTAACCTGACAAGAGAGAGGAAATTTTATGTGCTGTAATCATTGCAAACTCTACATGATATGTGTTTTAGGATGTTTTTCCTGAATGGGACAGCTTCATCAAACTATTTGTCTCAAGGACAGAAAGTTGTCTTGCTGTGGCAAAAGGTTCACAGAAGAATCGGATCATGGTTTTAATTCACATGCCATTCCATTTCTGATAATTGATTGTTTAAATGTTCTAATGCAAAATGTATTTGTTAGTAAAATGAGTTATTAAAACTGAAAATGGAGGTGGCTTTCAGTTAATGCTGTCTTGAGCAGCAGTGTCTTTCTGGTAATTAATCTTTTTATTGGCATAGATTTGCTGCTTTTGTTGCAATTTATGAAGTGCTCACAGATTTGCATGTGCATTCATTGCTTTGGTATGAATGTGCAGTTTTATTTCATAACCACCGGTCTTAGACCATAATTATCCACTGAATGGTCCAAATCTCACTAAGATCTTTTTCAGAAATAACTTGGTAGGTTTAAAGAGGGTTTTTGAAACATAGGAGTTGTCTCACTCAGAAAATGTTATCAGACAGGAGTAGGTAGTGCTGTGGCTCCGTGGCCAAACTAATACATGGTTACCCCTGCTGAAGGGAGGAGGCCTTGCTCTGAGTTCTCATGTCTATCTTAAAACTTCAGTCTTTGTCTCATGTCCCATTAGACAGATCGAGAAACTGTTTGATAGCATACTAGCCAAAGCTTGTCCTGGGAATCCCAGTTGAGCTGAGGTTGTTAGTTCCCAAGAAAATGGTTTGGTTTGGTTTTCTTGGTAGCTGGTTAAATTGGTCAGAGCACAAATGCTCAGCATCACCTAAGGACAGCAGGTCATACAGAGGTGATGGAAGTTTCCTCCATTTTTAAGGTGTGCCTGAACATTTTAGCACATTGATTTGTTAAGTATAAAATGTTGATTACTGTACTCCAGCATCTCTGTAATTACCATATAGATGGCATTCAGAGGTGATGTTTTAGGTCTCCTTTTCTAGAAAATAGTGAATCCAAAGATCTCTGCTATATATCATTAGAAGGACTTCCAAATGCTTATTCTGGTAATTTATTAAATGAGTGGGGAAACATCTGTTTGATGTCTAATTTATGCAAGTGAGCAATTAAATAGACTATGCTGAAACATTAGGCAGGTGAAGCAACAGTGCTTGCAACAGTGTCTTAGTGTCTCCCCTGAGTAAGGGGCATCAACAATGTGCTTACTTTGTAAGGAAGAAAATATTTCCATGCAAAAGTGCTTACAGGTTTCTGTGGCCCCTCCAGTTCTGATGATGGTAAGTTTTTTAGTGCCAGAGTGCTCTCCAGAGCTGTAGCCTGAGGTTCTGTGTTTATGGCAAATTTGCATCTTTGAAACTTGTTTTTCAGATAGGATACAAGGTGGAAAACACCTACTGGAAGAATTCTGTTGTACTGTAGGTACTGTATCTGTAGCCCTTTGCATAAACACGTTGTTCAGACCTGCATTTGAGACTCTTCTGGCAGGACGTGTAAAGTCATTACAGGATGCTTTTGATATAAAGAAATGATGGGGCAGGCAGCCCCATTACTGCAACATTGCAGCAATGCTGGATGCCATTGGGTTTGGCTGTGCCCTTCCAGAGGGGCTGCAGAGTATCCTTTATCCTTTCTCCATTATCCTGTGTTACAGTGAGTGCCCCCCTCTTGCATCTGCAGCTGGAGCACTTGGCTCAGGTGCCACGTTCGGCAGAGGCAGTAGCGAGCCTCTGGTGGTGGAGAGTCAAGGAAAGAAGTTCCCTGGTTGGGGAGGTGGTTCAGTGAGCAGGACCTGGGCACTGGCCCTGCTCGGACAGGGTAGTTCCCTTTGCACACTGTCCCAAAAAGATTATCAGCATCTCTGACTCTCACAGTACATGCATGGGAGAGCGTCTGCTGGCAGCTCACCAACACCTTTGATTTTTGGAGGTGAATGATGGCATTGCAGTGGAATGTGCTCAACACTGTCAGCAATATTGTTCTGTGGCTGAAAGAATTTTCCTGTGCTGCCTTTGTCCCTTGGACACTTGTGCTGCCTTGTAACCAGCATGGTTCACAGCCATGATGTGAGCTCTAGCAAAGTTCCCCAAGCAACAGCCAGGATACAGGGGTCTTGGTAGAAGTGACAGCCTTAGGAAATGTGACATTTTTAGTTTATCATGTATTGTAATTTCAGCTAATGCATTAGATTGCTATAATGAATTTTGAGATTTAGCTTCATTGTGAACTGCTTCAAATTGTGGGGTTTGCCTCCCTTCCTTGCTTTCTCTGTTGTCTGGTGCTTTCCTGACCATTTTTTTTCTGATACACCAGTGCCAAAAGAGATTAGCTCACGGGTCCAACAGAAAGTAACAACTCAGTATTTTCTTTTGGATCTGTGAATTAGAGCAACTTATTTGGTTCCATGAGCAACAGGGCAGGAAAGGAAAACAGTCACATGTTTTAAGTAGTATTCTGCCATGAGCTGAAAGGGAAAACATCCTGTTTCTGTGTTACAGCTGGGGACTCCTCAGAGTGAAGAGATCACAACCTGCCTTATTTTGAGCTGCAGGGAGATATTTATTACAGCAGTTGTTGTTATTTGATCTGTTTAGAGGTGAAATCCTTTTCCTGTGACTATAGAAAAGCAAGGTAATATTCCATGGTTTGCAGGGAGCAGGTATAATATTTTACCCAGAGGAACAAGACAGTTGTTGCATTTGAATTAGCAACTATTTTTCTAGAGAAAATAGAATTTCCTGGAAACATTACCTGCAATGCAGTTATTTTCAGACAGCTTTGTTAGTGTGCAATCTTTTGTGTTGCTGGGGTTTTGTGTTTCAATCTCCACATTTTAAGTTTTTGGCTTCTGTAAGTTCAGTCTTGTTACCTAGTAACAGCAAGAGTCCTGAAGTCCTTCATTTTGCCTGGTGTTTTGGTAATGGGCTACCATGAGTTCTTTCCTTAAGCATTTGCCTTTTCCCAAAAAGTTTTATGTCATCTGTTGTTGTTGATATATAAGAAATCTTTCTCACTGGCTTTCTTTTGCTATCTCACCTTTGTTCTGTCTTGATTTTTGCTGTTTTGACAGCACCACAAATCCTGCATTAGACGTGTACTCCAACATTTTTATTGAAACTGAATCTAATACCCTGTCCTCCCATAAGCTTCTGGTTGTACCTAGATTATAATATATCTCCAATTTATCTCTAAACAGTAGTTGGTAATACTCTTAAGTATCACTGGTTTAACATTTTGATTTTCTGAAGCTTGCAAGTTGTACTTATATAGTATTTTCCCCTTTTTAGAAGAGCTTTGACTTTTTTTTTGTATTTTTTTTCTTTTTGCGGCTTAGTTTTCTTAATTTGATATGCTGCTCATAGTCAATATAAAATGGACTGGAAACACCAAAATGACTATAATAAGAGAAATCATTAAAAAAACCCCAACATTCTGCATTTGAACTGTTTGGAAAAGGCCTTTTTTGTGAAAAGGTTATCAGGGATGGAAAGATTCTGCTAAAATAGACTTACAGGGCTGAAATGTTATTATTTTGCTGAGTGGTGCTATTAATCATCCTGATTTAGGGAGTAAAAGCATAAACAGGGTCTGAGTAGCTGTGAGGGCTGCTATATTAATGTGTTTTTGGTGGTAGATACAGCAAACGATAGTGCAGCAGCCTCTTGCTGCCTTCTCTCAATGTTTTTGGTATAGTTTTTTTTTCTGCCTGCTGTACTTGGCTGTCAAAATCATACAGGAATAGTTTCTGTGACAAGTCCTGCTCCTTTTCCTGTCTCGACGTAATCCATCTTGCTGAGCATTCTGCAGTGCACTCCGGAAGAGTGGTTGAGGGTGGTTACTCGAGAGAATTACAGGAAGAGCACTGGAGGATTGTTCCCAGGGCTGCTGACAGCCATCACCTGACGTTTGAACACGTGCTGATACCAAGTGCTGACCTCTTCCTTTGCTGTGCAGGCTGATAAGGCATGGCCAAGTCTTGGTTAGGCTTTGGTGTGGCAATAATCCCCTGAGAAGCTGGGTTGATATCAGGGATATCTAGGAGAGTCCATGATCTTCCCTTAAATAACTTCATTTCTGCAGCTGTTGTGCCGGGGAGGAGAGATTCATTTGCAGAATAGGCTGATACACTGTGGGAGATTAAAAACTCAAAGCTTACATGATAGGTTGTTTTGTTTTTATTCAAACTCCAGGTAACGAGAAAATTTGGATTATAAATAGAAAGCTTAACAGTGGGAGTAATATAGTATAGATCATTTGTACACGTGAGTGAATGACCTTCATAACTACCCTGTGAGTCATTCCTGTGAGAATAAATTGGAGTACAAAACAATTAACTGCAATGGTTGTACTTGCTGGTTGATAAGCTAGACTGACAAAACTGGCCTTTTTAAAAAGTGGACATAGTGCTTGTTTTGGAAATTTTCATAATTCCCATATTTTCACACTCAAATGTTGGTTAACTTCTATAAAGTTATTAATATCTCTATATTGAGGAAAACTTGCTTTACATGGAAAAAAAAAGAAGCTACAAATCAAAAAGTGTCCGAGATAGAAAAGAATCTTCTCACTTGCCTGCCAGTGTATGTAGGATAAAAGTTTGTTCCTGTGTTGTTTTACTCAATAACTGTGGAGGTTAGGAGAAGGGTAGGGGTATTTTTTAGCCGCTGCCCTTGTTCAACATAAATACATTGTGATGTTTCACAGTTAAGTAATTGCACATAAACCAGATGGTAATGTATATATTTTTATTATCATATTGATTACTTAATGATGCATAATGCATATTGCATTAATGTGGTGATTTATCATAAATCAGCTTGGGTTTTTTGTGGAGGTACCAGAAGTGGAACAGATACTGCATTTTTTTTACCTTCTCTTTGTCACTTGTAGTTCTGAACAGTCAGGCAGTCACAAGTCTTCCATTGCTTTCATACCTCTGTTACTGCTATCACCAGGTTCTGCATTTTTCATTAAAAGATTATTCTGAGCTTTCAATACTGAGTCTCTGTGCAAAAGCAGGTAAAATCATTGGTGTTCTCAATAACACTTGTTCTTGGGAGAGTCGTGATTGATCAAGAGAGTAGTTGTTGTGCCTAAACTTTTCTGGTTTAATGAAAGTATTATGTTTATTGACTTTCTGGTTTATTATTGCATTTTTTTCCTGTTGTTCTTTCTCTCGAGAGAATTAGCAAAAAGCAGTTTTTGGATAATTCTAGTAAATAAAGACTGCTTGTGTAGGTGCTGGTGTTGTACCCCATTGGCCTGACACCTCCCCCATCTTTTTTTTCCTTTTTGGAAAGAGACTATTGTCTTCCTTGTGGGGATGGAACAATAGCTGTTCTGAATGACATAACAGTGGAACTTGAATTGGAAAAAACGTTTTATCCATGACCCCCTTTCTCTATTTTTGTCCTCTCGTCCTGCTTGGTACAGACCAAATGCCTCTTTGGGACACTGTGTGTAAACCTCCATACTTCACTGCTAAGTGTGCATCAGAATACATATCTGGAGTATCTAATGTGGCAAGTGCTAAATTAAACACTTCGAATGCTTTAGGATTACGAGTCATCAGTCCCTGGCTGCTGTTTTTAGATTTCAATAATCAATACAACCTATCTGGAAGTTACTTTTCAGATCAGGGTGATCCCAAATAAATATTGAATAGAAATAAGCCGGAAAGTTCAGGTTCTTGTATGCAGTATTTTCCATTAGGTTTACTAGTTTTTAATGCCTAACATGTCAAATGAGGAAACAACTACTTCTTATATATAAAATTGTTTTTAGGTTCAGAAACACGTAGAATTTAGACCAGAGGGAGCATAGGAATTGCCTTTGGGGGAGTCTTAGTTCAATAGCCTGAAATATGTCAAAGGAAGAATCTTATCTGTTAACAAAAAAATGGTTTGTTTTTTGTTTTTTTTTTCGTTTTTTTTTTTTAATAAATAATCCCTAATGATTTAATACCTACTCACTCAGTAATATTGACTTCTTAAATGTTGTCTTCTGTTTTGTAGAAGACCCTTTTGAAGACTTCTTCGGGGGCAGGCGGGGTCCAAGGGGAAGCAGAAACAGAGGTGGTGGAGGATCATTTTTCTCTGCCTTTGGAGGATTCCCTGCATTTGGAAGTGCTTTTTCTCCATTTGACACAGGTAAATATCATAACATTTAAGAATGCAATTTTGGCTCACAAAGAATTGCAATATAGTAAGCTGGCTTCTGCATTCAGACAGTTCTGTGACTGATTTTTTTTTTTTCATTTTTTTCCTTTTTACTTAAGCTGCTGTACGTAAGGTGTAAATCTAAATAAAGCCATAGTTAGAGTATTTGGGCTGCCTGAGAACTCGCGTAGAGTGAACAGATCTCTAAGAAGTAGAACTTTGTTTTCTTTATTTTGGTGCTACGGTTTCTTTATGGCTTTAGAATTCTTTTGTTCTGATTGCTTTCAGGAGCTGTGATGAGTTTTATTTTTATTTTCCTGAAAAATATGTGCCTAAGCCCCATGGTACTACTAAGTTAATTAGAGTGCTGGGAATCTGGGTATTGGTTGGGATGTTACTGATGCAGGCCTTGCTCTATCTGCCAGCTCCCAACATCTGCATCCCAACATCTGCATCCCAACATCTGCACTAAAGCTGGTGATCAGATTCATTAGAGTCTTTCCCCTGAGTGCAGAGCATGGATAAAGGTTGAATGCCTCTTCAGGGCAGGAGTTGACTGATGGTTTTTGGACAATGGTGTGGATTTGGAACTTGAACTGTTGGTGCATGTGAGAGAAATGGGTGGGGCTGGAGCCGTGGTTTTAGTCTCATGCTGGTGTTAATGCCATCTAGTCACTGATGCTGTGTGATGCAACAAGCTGAGGGCTTCCTGAAAATAGGATGTGGTCTGAGTAGATGATAAATTTGGATCCCATGGTCATGCAAAATTACAATTTATTCAAATGTCTTGTTTTTCATTAGGTTTTACTTCGTTTGGCTCCCTGGGACATGGAGGCCTTACTTCATCATTCTCCTCTACGTCGTTTGGTGGCAGTGGGATGGGAAACTTCAAATCAGTATCAACCTCAACTAAAATAGTTAATGGCAGAAAAATTACTACGAAGAAGTGAGTGATAGAAATATATTTATATGAAACTATATGTAGAGACTTACATACCTATAATTACATGCATATAAATATACTGTATCACTGTATCACATATAGTGGTACGTGTTTTGATCTTTTTTTACTTTTGTTACTATGTTCACCATATTACTTGGGTTTCTCTGAATGCTTAAGAACATCTTGAAGTATTTCATTGGGTTCTCTGTCTCTTCTTGGCATTGCTGAGTTACTTAGTGCTGTAGCTGGAGCCCTTCTAAGCTTCAGAACCTCCTATGTAGTGCTGCACCTTTTATTATGGTCCTTGACTATTGTCTGCCCAGTCAGCTTGAACTTCTGGAAGGAAACTGTGCTTGGTGTCTACTGATTGGGAAGCTTTTAACTGGGAATTGGAAGAATTTTAGTTTTGCAGACATTATAAAAGAATTTTCCCTAGCATCTGCTTAGTGTGCTTTCCTAGGCAGTGTTTGAGCGAAGACTTTCTAGTAATTTTTTTTTTGTCCTTTAAGTGAAATAAGCAACTGAAGTTTGCTTATTTTGGAGAAAATGCTTTGGAGAAAAACGTGCCTGTTTGTTGGAAAGTGAATTCTCAAGTCCTTTACACAGTGTACTTTCTCTCCATGTCATGCTTGTGAGGGGGAAATCATTGCATTTGCGAAGCCCAAGTCTTAGTTAGCTGTAAAATAACCTACATGGAATATTATAGTAAAATAGGAACACTGAACAAGTAGTTAAATGTAATTTCATTACTTAATAAAAAAGTATGGAAAAGCAAGGGAGAATAATTTTTTTTTGTTTGTTAACTTGTGTCCATACTTCTAAGTGCAAGGTTCTTCTGTGAACTGTTGTATTGATGAGCTCCTATCATCTTGACCATTTAAAAACAGCCTCTGGATCACATGCTGCTGTGGTCACAATATTTTTCTTTAAGTGTATTCCAGAAAAATCTGAAAATTCAAAAGCTCTTTAATCTCTCTTTTCAATCAGGGATACTCCTGAATTTTGTGACATGCTTGCTGGTCATAAAGTTGGCGTATAGTAGGTCTACAGATTACTTGCTCTGATCAAATTAAAAGTGGATTAAAGACTGTCTTGTGTGCAAAATTGTGGTTGGATCTAGAATATCATACATTGAGCAAATGGGTGGGGACTAAATGCAGTGTCACAATTGTGCAGTTGATCTGTCAAGGCATTTAGGCCTACATAATAGTGTGTAGTGTGGGCACAGCTATGGCAGTGTATGAGGTGACAATGTATGAGGTGGTGTGGAGAGAACTCTACATCCTGGAGGATTCCAACTTCCAATTTTCCTGACTAAGCGGTGGGCAGTGCAGATGGTTTCTGGTGACAGCTCCAGCACTGGTAAATACCAGAGCTTGCCAAGTACAGTTGCATTAAGCAGGTGATGCTCCCTTACGGTTTGTTACCTAAACCCGAGGGCTGGTGTGTGTTTAAAACTGCCCGCAATGCTCTGAAATGGCCTCATGGTGTTTCTGTCCTGCAGGATTTTTGAGAATGGACAAGAAAGAGTAGAAGTTGAAGAAGATGGCCAGTTAAGGTCGCTAACAATAAATGGTAAGGAGCAGCTGCTACGCTTGGATAACAAGTAATTCATCGCACGCATTTAACAGAAATTTTAAGCTATAACAGCCACCATTTGAGGATTGACAGGAACATTTTTTGAAGATTTCAAACGAATTCAACTTTCTGTATATCCGTACTCAATCTTAAGTAGTATAAGTAGCTCACAGAAGCTCGTATTTGTCATAGACTTTTGAGTTAATCGTTGGGACCACATCAATTGGACCATTTTTTGTCCTTAAAATTGTTGTAAACTTCTGTATGCACTTTTCTTTCCTTCTCTGTGATCAAGGTGAACCATGATCCTTCAGTAGTGCTAGGGCGAGATGTACACTAACACTAGCATGAATCTTGCTTTTTCCAATTTTAAATGTGAGCCAATTAGTAGTTCAAGTCTGCTGTGAAGTTAACAGTTCCAGGATAACCTTTTTAATGATTTCAACTTTTTTTTTTTTTTTTAATGTTTAGTAGTGAACAATGTTAATACATTTCTGGTAATGCATTTCTGGTTTAAATAAATTAAGGATGTTTTCTAGTTGTGCATGAATGCAAACAACTTTAGTAAGTTTTGACAAATGTTTAAATGTGTAATGTAAGCAAAAGGTAAACAAAAGTGAAGCCAGTGAGCTGAGTCTTTTGTCATTTGCTAAAAAAAAATTCAAAATGAATAAATGCTGATGTTTGTGGTGCATTCTTTCATGAATGGCATTTGTAACCTTCCTGTGTCTGTGTGTGATTTGGGCAACTTGGGAAAACGGTGCT
>VXBU01011289.1:22010-75086 GCA_013400315.1 Bombycilla garrulus | reverse complement strand
CCCCCCTTACCATCTTTTTCTTCAATCTTAAGGATGAGGGCCTTTTTCTTCGCAGATGTTTTCTTCCGTGTGACTGAAAACATGATTTTTAATTTCATTTCTAAACCTGTATTTGAAGCACCTATTTTTAAGAAGCATTCAGAGGCTGACTCTCTAACTCCATCTTTTGCCCTAATATGTAATTATTTTAGGACTAGGCCTAAAGCAACTCTATTTTAAAAAGTTTTCTAAAGTTATTCTGAGACTTGCTTCAAAAATAATCTGCAGTAAATGTACATTAGATAAATTTATTTATTTAGCATTTAATAATTACAAAAAGACTTTGAGAATTATGAGAATTTTTTTTGGTATTTTGAGGACAAATAATAATTGCTTTGAAGATTTGGACAAAATTATTAGGATTGTGATATCTCACTCTTTTATTTTTAGTCCTCAACCAAAAATTAAAAGATGGATTTATGCCCTTTGTTAAATTAATGAAGTAAAGTGTTCATTTGTAGCCAAGACCAGATTTTCAAGGTTTAGTGAAAGATGATTTGGTTTTTGTGTGTCACAGAGAAAGCATGCAGGTACCTAATGTATGTTAACACCTGCCGGGTTCTGGATAGTTCCATGCGTAGATCGTGGATCATGTGCAGTTTTCATCTGTGTACCAGCTTTGAACATCTGGTCTTAACAAAACTCTTCAGGGTGGCTTAGTGTTTAAAAAAAAAAAAAAGCATGGTGTTTTCAAATGATCACCTAATGCCTTCTTGCTGAACACCATCTGCTTTGTACTAACAAATGTGTTGATTATTAAATACATTGGAAAGATATGCTCTTGTTTTTCATGCAGGAAAACCATTTCAACTTAAGCCAAACCAAGCTAAGAAGCTGCTACAACAGAATTCGTATTTGCAGTAAAGTTAGTGTATTGTACTTTTGTCCCTCTACCATTAATGCTAATTTGATAGAACTGAAAATAACATGTAGAAGAAAAAATAAATATGTACTTTGGTTTTGGGACTACAGCAGTTATATACCTTCTCAAGTTCTTTGCAGAGTTCTTGTCACTTCAGTGTTGTGTTTTTGATGTAGAAGCACAAACTTAGTTTAGAACTAAACAGTGTTTTCTTGTTAATGCTGTTTTTTCCTTCCCCATGTATGTTACTTCTTGATCCACATAACTAAACATGAAATTTATTTCAAAATTTGGCTTTGTTGTGATGTCTTGAGTTATTAAAAATGTTAATTTATATTTATAGGATGCAGTGTGCTCCTTTAAATTATGTAAATTGTAAAAAATGCTTTAAAATTGATTAACCAAGTCAAATAAAATTAGGACAATCTGGAGTTGAGTTTGAATGCCTTCTCTGGATACCCATAGATTTTATATTAACGTGACAAACTTTGCCTTCTAGTTTTATTCCAGGTCATCTTCTTTAACATTTAAATTGCCTTGCTCAGGTTAAGAACACAATTAGGGTGACAAATCTGTACCCACATGCTTATCTTCATACCTAGGAAAGTGTGGTCCTTCTCAGTGTTACACACAAACAGGTCACACCAGGGTTCTACAGTGAGATTTTTTTAACACTAAATGTGCTCAAGATCCAGTTTTGCAGAGTCTCTGTTCTGCCTTCAGACCTGAAGCTGCTTGTCAGAGCTGGCCAAAATGCAGCATTAAAATGGTAGTGCTGCATTTTTCCTTGGTAGAAAGAGAAACGGGCAAAACACAAGGAATGAGTCAGCAGAAGGCAGAATTTGGCAGTAGATTCCTGCAGGAATGCGATACCCACACACCATGGGTTTCCATGGGCTGGTGGTTGAACTGGATATTTGGTCTTGGTCCAAATATATCGTTGGACCAGCAATTCCAGTTCCAGGTTTAAAAACTGTCATTGTTCACTTGACCTAAACCTAACAGTCTCCATCTCTTTCAGTGTGTTTTTTGAAATAACACCACATCCAACATTTCTTTTTGATGCAATTTCTTGCATCCAGCTCCTTTTTTAAAACACAAAATAAGTCCAGATTCCTTGTTATATTCAGAATTTCTTCTGCTGAATTTAGTTATTGTCTCCTGAAAACCCCCTTGTTAGGTTGCTTTGAAAAAAAAGGTATGTTGTTCCTTTCTAAAATATAATTTGCATGGATTATAGACCTGTTTATTAGAAGTGATAGATCATCAAGGACACACATTTCCTTAAACTTCAATTTTGGCCAAAATAGTACAAAATAATAACAGAAAAAGTTCTTGATAGCAATTGCTAGGTAAAAATGTACAGTGGGATGAGGCAGCTTTCAGAACCAGGTGCTGTTGGATTAAAAGTGCTATATTTTCATACATGAGGGATTAATTTTGAATGTTTAGGGACAGCATCCCATTTAAATTAAGCTTCCTGGAAAAACAGCGATTTGGAAAAAACAAGATGGAGTTTTTGAACCTGCTAAGTCATTTACTCTTTCATGCTCTGCTTCAAAGTTCATTGGTGGATACAAGAACTTTGTAATGCTTTCTCCTGGTGCAACCTCTGTCTGGTTTCTTGTGCATGGCAGTAATTCCAGTTCAGCACACTAACCCCAGTTTCTGTGTAGATTGCATGGCACCTACCCCTTCCACTTGGCTTTACTGAGGGAGTTGGGGATTTTGTGTTAGAATGCTTCACGTTGTAAAATGGCTGCACTTCTGCAGTGCTCAGTTCTCACAATACCTTCTCTGCTGAGAATCAGAGGTTGGTGTGTGGTGTAGGTGACAAAGCTGCTCTGCAGAGAATGTGTACGTAGCATTTTTAAGGTGGATCCTGTATCAACTTGTGATTAATTGATGAGCTGAGTTAGAATGCTGAAAGCAAGATTGTAAAAGATTTTAAAACCCATCATCTCTAAGCCCAGAGGGTTTGTATCTCTTCTCAGTGTTTGTGTTTGGTTATCCTGTTTCCTTGACTCCTTCAGTGTTTTGGCATTAGGTATAACTGGAGGTTTGTCTTTTGTATTCAGCTGTGCTGTGTTTCAGACCATTCGTGGGATGGTCCAGCGATAAAGTTAGATTTTATTTTTTTATTTTTGAAAACGTGAGTTCCTGAATCTGCTTCTGTTCTGTTTGAGAAGTGAGTTTAATACCTCCTTTGCCTAATCTGTGGTTGTAACAGGATAGTGCTTCTGAAGATGGTTGTGTTGCACAATGAATGCTACAGCTGTTTGATGTGTGTGGTCAGAGAACCTTTGAAAAGGGCTCAGTACTTAAAATACTCATTAACCTTTTGTGGAAGTGTTTCTTAGTATTTTTTAAAAATCTGCCTCTTTGGTTGTGATTTTTTGGATGTTCTAGTATTTAGGGTTATTTTTAAGTCATGGTATTCTCATGGGCTAGTGGTGTTATGGACATCAGTAATCTGCCAGTCAGCAGTAGCCAACCTTTGAAACTTTCCCTTTTTTGACATAAGAAAGCTTGTTTGCACTGTCTGCTCCCTCAGGGCTTGTTTACTTTAGGATTGAATTGTGACCACAGATTTGCTTTGCCTAGTACTCAACACAGACAGTTTGGGTTTTCTTGTTATCAATTGTATTTGAGTGGTTGTGGTAGGTACAGAACTTCTTATCTTCCACCTGAAGTACTGAAATGGTCCTTACATTGCACTAGGGCTGGAATGAAGAATGTTGACTTCGTTAGTGTTACAAACTGTTCCTTTGAATTTATAATTCTAGTGGGTTTCCTACTTGGTTTTGAAAAAAATACCTTGGCTAGAGTTGATTGTTAAGTGAAGTGCACTCCTGAAAGGATAGAGCTGAAGGTGGTTGGTGTATACTCTGCTATATAGGTCATGCATTCACAAAATAATAAACTTCATGTTTGAGATGCTGCTGTCAGATTAAAAAAAAAAAAAGAATTAAAATCCTGTGTTGATTAGAGCCATAACCCGAACCTCTGCAAGCTGTGCTGATTTAAACTCATTGAAACTTCTCTGAAAACTCTGTTCTGGCAGACTCAGTGCTGCATTAGGTGTTATCTCTCTCACGACAGCTGGCAGAAAGTTAATCAAAACCCCACGTGAGTACTCTATGCTGTGTCATGCTGCTGTGGCCAAAAGATAGGCAGGAGTTTGTAGGTGATAGTGCCCAGGCCTGAAAGCTGGGCTGTCCTGGTGTGAGGTAGATTGCACTGCTGCTCTGACTGCTAATTACCTTCTAAATAAAGGAAGTGGGAGACTTTCAGATTTTGTGAGCTTCAAAATGTTGTGGTGGGGATTAAAGTATGTTTAATTGAGAAGTAAAACATTTTATCAGAAGGACACCATTAAATAGAATTCTCTTTAGTTTCTCTGGCTTTTACAATAAAGTTAACTTTGCAGAATATTGAGTTAATTTTAAACTCACTAAACAATAGGTAATTTTTGAACCTGACTTAAAACTGGCAGTCAAGAAAATATATTTTTAGAGGCTTTTGGTAAGAACTCTTAAAATTTGGCTTTGGCCTGTAGATTATTCTTACCTCTGAATCTCAAATGAGAGCTTTTCTAGCTCTTCTCTTCAATGCAACCAATCTCAAATAAATTTCGCAAAAATAGAAGAAAACAAAACCCTGTGGCTGCTAATTTACCATCAGTGAAAGTAAAGCTGAATCCTTTCATTCCACCTGAATGTTAGACAGAGATTAAATAGTAACACCTAGTTTGTAAAAGCTCATGTGAGGTTGCTGGTCTGTTACATGATAGATAGAACAGATAACATGGTACATTGAGAATGCTTCAGTTCCTCCTTTTTTTTTTTTTTTGACTGCTGGAAGTCAAAATTGAAATTTCCTGCATTGTATCTGATTTGTAAATTTAATTGAGTTACTAGAATGAGAGAGGAATCCAGCCTGGACTGGTCATAGAATTCATGTTGTGGCACACACATTCCTGATGGCCAGAAAAGAGAATTACTTGGCTGTGTCGGTAACAGAGTTGCTTGAAGGTGTTACTAAACCAGCTGAAAATGCAAAGCGGTAGCTCTGGAATCTTCTGTCTTGGTTCCAGTCACGAGCTTGATTGAATCGTGGTGCAGGAGGGGAGTTTACCTCCCAATAATAAAAGAAGTCATAAGGCTGCAGAGGGTTTGAGACATGTGGTAGAGAAGCTGGGCAGCCTCATCCATCTTTTGGTTTCCCTCCAGAAATACAAGTCAAGTCTGTGTTAATCTTTGTAACTGATTATACAGAGTAAGATTAACTTGCTGATTTATCACACATTTCCATAACTGGCACCACAGCCACCTCTGGCAAAGTTTTCTCCTAGACATGTAGTTGGAGGCTGCATTTTACTCTTTGCAGAAACTAAATCTGCATTTGTCGTGCTGTTGTGATATTTGTCATACTCGGCAACGGAAATACTGTGCTCTGCTTTTGTGAAAGAACACTCTGCAGTCTAAGTCTCTGCCACTCTCCTTCCAGGGGGAGCTAGACTGTGGATGTTTTAAAATTGTTCTGAATTTCTCTGTGAAAGTATTTCTGAAGGAAAATGGAGAAAACTCACATGGCCAAGGCTCGGCCTTTTCTGCAGTGTTTCTTAACTAGAGGATAGGCCTTCTGTCTGCAGAGGACTTTGGCCAGGCTTTCTCTAATAACTGCCTCTCATCAGAAGGCACTTCCATGCTTTGAGTAATTTGGACATCTCCTGTTAAGTAGTCACTCAGACAGCCCTGAGAATTACTCTGCTAATCTCATTTCTTACTGCTGGGTGCCTGTGGAAATACGGCCAGGTCCTTATCACCAAATGCACTGCACTTGGATAATGAAAGGGCATTATTCATCTGTTCCACGAAAAGTGGGAGCTGGGTGTCCAGGAGAGCAGTAGAGAGCTGGAGGTTCACTTAAAACTGTTTTGGGTGTATCTGGTACTGCATTCTTGCAGGAGTAGCGTTCACAAGCCTCCTGCCCCCAGTTTTTGACTGAGCTCCTGAGTAATTGCAAAGAGGTGGAAGATTTTTCTCTTCGGGACATTCACCTTGAGAGTTAGGATGACCACCAAAATGTTTCTTTTATTAAACAAATCTCTAGTGCTGGTTCTGTCTTTTCTGGGATTGGACGGTTTAGCCCTGGGAAGAACAGCAACTCTTATGGTCCTTGAAACCAGTAAGGGAGAAGCAGGAAAACAGTGCAGCTTGTTTTGTGCTGTTGACATAAATTTTTAAGGACTTTTTTCCTCATTTGGCTTTTGCCTTTCTCATCAGGAAAACATGATCACGAGTTATCACAGTGAATGCAGAAGTGGTGGGTGTTCGTCTCCTCCTCCAGTGAACCTTGCCTGTTCTCTGGCTGCCCAGGCTCAGGGCTGCTCTGGAGGCTGTTCCCCTGCCAGCACAAGCAAGGGAGGTGCTTCTGCAGCCTGAGGGTGGTGTGCCAAATTCCACTTCGATTCTAAAAAAATGTGTACACAAGTTAGAAAAAACCGTGCATATCGAAGGTCGCCTTGTTTGGAAGAAGAGTATAAATATTTGTATCAGGCTAGACAAATTCAAATGCGAAAATAAACACATATTTTTAACACATGGATGATTAACTGTTGGAAGAAGCTGCCAAGAGCAGTAGTTTCTCTGGCTTTCAGTGTCTTAAAGACCAGCTTTCTGAAAAATATCTCCTAGTGAGAAGGGAGTGTTTGGGCTCTACAAAGAAGTAGTGGAAGCTGTGGGAGCCTGGGGCAGAGCGAGGTGCACCACAGAGCACAGTGTTCCTTCCAGCCCTCCTCCATGCTCTGTATCTTGGCTTCTTCCCTCCTGATGTGCTGACATGAGGGCACAGGTCGTGTTCCCTTGCTGTGCTTTTGAGACTGGGGGGGTGTTCTGTGATGAGGGGCCGCTCTGCCGCTCGGGAGGTGCCAGGGGAGCTGGGAAGAGAGGAGCCAACACCACGTGCATCTGGGGCAGCCTGATGACTATTGCCCTAGAGCATCCAGTTTGGGATGTGCAGGTGCCAAGAGTGGACTTCATGTGGGAGAAGACATTCTGGATCTGCTCAGGTACGTTGCTTTATTGTAATGAATGAATTGGATGTTAAGTGAGGAGGAGGAGGAACCAGGGCGAGGTCCATGATGACTGTGCCAGGGAATTATATTTGGAATTTGGAATACAGTGAGCCCTCGTGTATGTCCTGTTTTCTCACCAACGACAACTTGAGGCTGCCTAATTCCAGCTTCTGAGTTGAAGATTAGATTTCTTGTTAATCAATGTAATGATACAGCAGAGATCCACATTTCAGAGTAAACTGTTCATTTTCTTGAACGTGAGCAATGTTTTAATGATCTAAAATTTTTTATTTTTAGTGTGTGTTAAATCTCAGGTGGCTAGTAATACATATATTTTGAATTTTAAGTGACTGTGATGAACAGAGCTGTCTTTTTGTTAATGGAATCACCTTTGATAGTGTGCTTAATGCCTAAGACTGCATTATGTCAGATAAATGATTCTCAAGAATAGCCAAGGAAGTATCCTACAGGGCTTATGTGCGTGAAAAACCTCTCTGTGGATGCTTTTTTGGGTTTTGTATATTCCCAGAGCTGCATTTGTTAGGTTTATTACTAAGGGGAACTTGAGGAAAGGCAACTTCCTAGAATTACAAGTCAGCAGCATTTGGGTCATATAAGGAACAAACAGTTTCTAACAAAACTAAAATGTAAGCTATTGTGTGGTAAAATCCTGGTATCTCTTGAGGTCCTTCCCCATCTTCTGCTTGAAGAGTGGTGAACTCTAGAACGTTAGTCTTCAATGGTCAAATGAACCATATTTTGAGATCTAAGCATTCAGCCCCAAAAACAGCCCTTGCGCAGTCTCCTTTCTGAGCAAGCAAGTAATAAAAACTGTAAGGCTTTTGCAAGTCACCAGCATGGACAGAGCCAGCTGTAGTGACACAAGGAATCTTGTTAATGGAAAAGCAAACAAGTGTACGTGCTGTCCTGCTCTGCCCTTTTCTGGCCTAAAAGGAGGCTCAGACAGAAATATTTCTGTAGTTTGCAGAGTGTGTAACCAGTGTACACCTTGAATGTTCATTGGCAGTAAACAGCTTCAAAACTAATTGTTTTTAAATGTACCAGAACTGGAACTTGTCAAAGCAAAACAATTCTATCAATTTTATCTGTGTTTTCCAAGGACCTTCAAAGATTTGAGTTGCATTCTGTGTGGAACCTATTTCAGAGGTGGAAAATGCAGTTTTATTTGCTATACAACTCAAGTCCCCTGTTACATCACTGGCAGAATCATTGCCAGGCGTTTGTAGACTAAACAGTTTTCTTTTGAGAAGCAGGTAGAAAATGACAAGTAGATGATTGGTTTTTACCACTGTTAAGTAAAAAGAAAATGATGTGTACATGTGCATATTCATATTTTAGAGGTGTTATATATCAATGTCAGCTACTACTATATAGTATCTAAATTGCAGGATCTATTGCAAGGGGGGATGTGTCTAAATAATTTCAGAAGTACTTTTGAAACATTGCTATTGCCCTACTTTTGATCTGTATTGAAAGTATTAGCCTGAAAGAATTGGAAGAAAGTCCTTTTGGCTGAAGGTTAAAAGAAAGTAGAGTAATTTGTCCTGAAGCTTTGTCGTAGCAGCTTTGTAGCCATTAATAATTTATTTATTTATTAATAGCTATAACTCTGTCTCAAAATGTGTCATAGAACAGAAAGTGACTTTTAAGTGGCTTCTAATGCAGTGACTAATTGAGAAGATGCTTCTTGTAATCACTCCTAAAAACAAGAAGCTCAGCTCAGGGAAATAAAACATTTTTCTGAGAAGACACAGGTGTTTAAACCTCCCTGCTCTTCTTGATGAACCAAATTGAGAACATAAGATTAATTGATTACTCTTACGTGGTTTCCACTCTTCCCTCTCCCCCAGCACTTGCTCTGAGATCACATGTGTGCTTTTGCCCTCGAAATGTTTATAGAAGATGATGACTACATCCCTGGTAACCCTTTTCATGGAATAAATCATGAGGCCAAGTGCATGCCCGTGCTGCTCTGTTGCAAGGGAGGTGCTTGTTGCCCTGCACAGAATAGTTTCCAATAGTGGAAAGTTCTTTTATGAGAGCTGTTCGTGGGGGGGAATTTTGCCTTGTGCCTCCCAGCTCCTCCTGAAACCAAAAGCCAGCCCTTGGCTCACGCTGAGCTCCAGATTCTGCTCGCTGTTGTGTTTTCTGGGTGTGGTGGCAAAATCACCCAAATTGTCGGTGTCTCTGGTGTTGAGTTTGTGCCTGTAAGTGGCACAGAGCCAGGCTGGCAACTTAGAGTGCAGCTTTCATGTAGGTTAGATGACTGATTGTTAACAGAGGTCAAAGCCTCTTGGGTTTTCTATTTCTGTGACAATTCTGACTAATCTTTCCTTAAAATATAGGTCCTCCAGATTTTCAGTTGAAACTGGGGTAGAAGTGCGCACTCAGGTCCTACCTGATCAGTCATCAATGTCTATTTATTTCTGTTACAACAGTGTGGTTTTATTTATTGATTTATCTTCTCAATTCAATTCAGTGCTGTGAAGGCTTTTGCAAACAAATTCCATCTGGAAGGCGATGTTGCTGCCCTTTTGGCTCCAATTCTGTTTCCAGTCCACCATTCAGTATTGACTAAGCAACTTTTTCCTTAGAAAAACAGTTCATGATTCTTTTATTTAGTATTTTTAAATATTACTGTAAAAGGAGACTGTTTCTGTAGAGATACCAGGCTGTATCCAATACCAGCAGTTCAAGCAAGGTCAGAATTTTAATTGGAAAGTGACAAAATGTTCTCAAATGTGCAAAATCTGGGACTATTTCTGTCAGTCACTGACTTACATGATAACAAATGGAGCTGAACCTCACCTGTTGTGCATCTGTTCCCGGTTTCCTTTGTCTGTCACAGCGCTGACCGCAGGACAATTCCCACCCTGCAAAGGGAGCCACACTGGTGCACAAGGCTGAGGAGAAATGCTTTGTGTAAATGAAGTTTGACACCTTCACACTTAGCAAAACTCTGGGCAAATGTTTCTGAGAAGATTCTGAGTTTGTTGGTGCTCAAGGAGGAGGTGGAGTAGCTCTGCTGGATGCTGCACTCTGGGCTGCCAGTAGTACAAAACTGTAGTTACACAGCTCAAACAACAGCAGTTTTGATATTTGTTTCTATAGTTCTTCAAATATTTATACCACGATATGTTGAGCCCACTGACAAATAGTCACTTAAACATTCTTTCATAAAGCTTTCACTGCCATTACAGATCAACAGGAGATGAGAGTACATCTTTATGCTGGGTGATTTTGAGCAGGAGCTGGTTATGGCAACTTGAGGTGTTGAGTTGTTATTCAGTTGTGCAGTTTTGGTGGGTGCAGCCCTCCCTGGGTTGTGTCCACCTTTCCACCAAGAGCCAGGGAGCACTCCAGTGTGTGTTCCACCCTTCTGGAATGCAGAGCGCTCCTGCTTCTCTGCCTTTATGCTGGTTCTTAAATACCGGTCCCCCCTTTTTTGCTTTGGCCCCAGAGATTGTGGCTGGGAATGGTTGTTACTGTCCTTGGTGCTTCGTCCCACGGATCTCAAAGGTGTGTGAGAAGAGGAGAAGGTGGCATGGTGCCACTGCAGCAACACAGGATGGGAGCGGCCCTGGGGTGGCCTTCCTGGGAGATGCATGGCCTTCCTGGGTGCACCAAGAGGTACTAATGTCGCTCTCCAAACTCTCCTTCTCTTCCCAAAACTCACAAAGCTCTCTTGGTGTAAAATCTTGCCTGCTCCCACTGGATCTCTGCAGAAGGAGCGAATAAACTGACGATACTGTTTCCAGGCACAAAAGAGAATTGTAAGTATTGTTAGTGTTGGGTGGGTGGTAGTCATGTTCCTGGTTTGGTGTTTGGGGTTTTTCAGTTGAGAAAGTTTTCATTTCTGTGCTCTCTTTATCGGCTCTTTGGGTCAGAAGTTCAGTTTGAGAAGCATACATGGAACAATTTATTTTTCTCTGTTTAAATTCATGCATGTATATGTGTGCATACATTTGCATTTATAAACATTGCTATTGATAGAATTTGAAAAATTAATTGTATTTCTAAACTGTGGTGGGTTTTAAGGCATAGATCTTGACTGTGGGTGGGGAAAGAAGAATGTTTGGAAACTTTGAGAGCTCTGTGATGGATTGGAGATGCCAAACAACAAAAAGTGGTGCAGCTTGGGAGTTTGAGTCATGTCTCCTCTAAGGCCAGTTGTACAGGTTTCAAAATTAAATATAATATTTAGTCAAAACTATCACTGAATGTCAACTTGAAATGCTATTTTTTTAAATTCAGGCTTGTAATTTTTGTGTCAAATATTGAACTTAGTGTTCCTGTTGTTGGGAAGATGTCAGAAACAGGACTGGGTTTTGTGGTGAAGGTTCGTGAGACACTTTGAAACCTACTGAGCCGTCAGAAGCTATGTCCTGTTACTGTGAGCATGTGATGTTTTCAGGATCATTTAAAAGGTGATGGTCTCTGGAGCGCTGTAAATCAGGGATGTGTGCTCACACTGGAAGATGGGATTTGCTTGCTGCAGTCCCTGTTCTACAGGGATAGATGGATGAGGAATAAATTGCATGTTGGGGGTATAATTGGAGAGGGCAGGTATCTCTTCTTTTTGTTGTAATTAATATGTGGAACCCTTCGTGTCAGAATCACAGTGTTGCACGTAAGCCTCAGAGTAGAAGGGAGAATATTTTTCAAATGATTAACCTGAAAAGATGAGACCTTGCAAACTGAGTGTGGACAGTGCAATACGAAACGTGGAGCTTGCACTTACTGTCTCGTGTCTGTGATATTTCAACAGCACTAATAGCCATTTGATGAAAGTATAAACTTAGTGATTTTGTGCTTTTGCCAAATTACTATGGAAGTGTTGACAAAACAGCTGGGGAAGTCATTCATCACATTTTTCTGAAGTCACTCATGAGATTCTTTTCTTTTTAAATTTAACTACATGTTTTTTTCTTGACGTATCTTTTTTTTCTTTTACGGTAATCTGGGTTTACTGTGCGTTAAGGTTTTGAAGACTGGTTTAAAGCTGATAATCAATGGAAAAATAAGTAACACAGCTGTACAACTTGAAAATTAGGGCTTGTTCTGGAGGTCTCCTCTAGTGATGGCAGCTAATGGGACTATAAGGTGACTTCTTGATACTTTAACTCATTAGTTTTTAAGAGCTATAAAGATCTGTTGCAAAAGTAGAACACTTTCCCTCTGCTTTTGCTGTTTGAAGAGCTTTTTAATTAGAAGCCAATATTGCTTGACTTGGTGGTAGTAACTCCTAGAAGGGCTGAAGACAAGAAGCAAAGCTTTGTCTTTGGGGGCAGTGAAGGAGCTGTTTCATCTGAACTGGGAGGTTGTGGAGAACAAGTGTGAGAGGTGTGAGGGTCCACCGGGCTCTGCTTGGGCACAGGGGCAGAGGAAGCACTGGTGGGAGGCACCTCGTGTGTGGGTACAGCATGGAGGACCTGGCAGGGCTGTGTGTAGTTGTACTGTGGAATTTTTATTTCTTTGTTTTCCTCTAGTAGTGAGTATTAAGTTTCATTATAAGAGATGGTTTCTTTTTTTTTTCCTCAATGGGATTTTGGTTTGCACTTCAAATACAATTTCAAAGTGAAATTTGGGCTGCAAGGCTTCCTCATGGTAGAGGTGAAACCCACGGGGATTGCTGTCTGAGGTTGAAACGTAGTTGAGACGAAAAAACCCTTTCTGTTTCAGGACATTTTGAGATGGAAGGGACCTCAAAGTTCAGCCAGCTCTGACCCTCAGCCATGGGCAGGGACAACTTCCACTAGACCAGGCTGCTCAGAGCCCTGTCCAACCTGGCCTTGAACACTTCCAGGGATGGGCCATCCACAGCTTCTCTGGGCACTCTGTGCCAGGCCCTCACCACCCTCAGAGAAAAGATTTATTCCAACTAATTGATCTAAACCTGCCCCCTTTCAATGGTTTAGAGCCATTCCCCTTTGTGCTGTCACTATCTGCCCTTGTAAGTATCAAACCAAGTCAAATAATTTGGTGTAAGTAATATGATTTTTGGAGGAAGAGGAGCCATGTAAGAGACAGGTACAGTGCTCCACCTCAGCTGCGTGCTGTGTGAGATGTGTTGGAGAAAGAAGCCCCAAGAGCAAGGAGGCCCTGGTATAGGTTGTTAGAGGGGTTTGGTCACTTCAATGTAGTGCTGTGCAGTGAGACTTGCAGGAAGTGGGGGTAGACCTCTGACATGACCCTGAAAGGTGTAGAAAACACCATCGTTTAAATAATCTTGATTGCTTTAAAAATCAGGTCCATTTGGTCAAGCTCTGAGTTTGAAATCTTGCTAATTTGTATTTATATATGTCAAGCTGTGAAGCTCATTCCTCATTCTCTGCTTCCTTTCAAAATTCATGCAGAAATGAATAAAAGGCCCCTGCTTGATAAAGTCTTTTAAAATTAATAAAATTCCCTTTGAGCTGCAGCGTGCAAACTGGGTCATCTCTCTGCTTGCTGGAAACGTGAGGATTCATGTTACCTCCTGCCATTTCCATTTCCAACATCCCAGATCTTTAAGGTGAGAACAACTGGCATTATCCATACTGATGCCCTGGTGTGCTTTAACAGAAGGAAAATAGCTGCAGAAACCTGGATGTGCTCAGCCTGTGCCTTCTTCCCTCAAAAGACACAATGTAGTGTCTTCAGAAACAATGCAGGACCAATTCATTGGGCTTTAAAAGGTTCTGATGAGGAAGTTTTGGCAGGGAGGAGGTAACTCCAGGCTCTCCTAGCAGCTCCCTCTTTTTAGGCCAGGCTCCAGAGCTCAGTCTGGTCCAACAGGAGTGGCTGTAGCCATTTATCCCTGATAGCCACCATGGGGAACAGCATGACCACATTTCCTTTCAAAGCAGTGCTGTTGTGGTTGGTGTGTGCTGAAAACTCACTTTATTTTACCAGTTTGTTGCAGATTGGGGAATCTTTGTGGTGAAATGTTGCCTTGAGTAGATTGTGATGTGCTGGGAATGCAGGATTCGTGTTGGTACACGCTGACCTGAATGCAGGATATAATGGGGTTCTTGGGTGTGGATGGGGGTGGTAGGTAAAATCCACCTAAAAAAAAACAAAAAAGGAAAATCAAAAGTTCGAACTCTATAAGGGAGCTGCTGCAGGGCAGGGAGGGTGAGCTAACCCAGCATGGGGCTTTCCCTGCTCTGGTCCATGCTGCAGGGGTACAGCTGGGCAGGAACAGTGTGAGCTGGCACTGGAGCAGATGAATATGAGGGCAAAAATAAAAGGAGCAAGTCCACTGCCAGCTTGTAAAACCAGAAGGGCAGAGGCTTGCTCTGTGCATTGAGCAGAAAGCATCGAGCCCTGCCCTTTCCTGGACACTGCATGTGCTGCAGCCAGGCCTCTCCTGGGACAGAAATAGCACTCCATCAGTCTGTCCCTTTTCCCAAATCCCACACCCTTGTTTTTTCCATCACTTCCCAGGGCTTTGCCACCGCCTCCCCTGCTGTCTCCTGCCACTTCTGGATTTTTTTCTGCTCCCCTTGCAGGAAATGCCTGGCTTGCATGGCAGGCGAGATAGTAGTGCTGCTCCTGGCCTGGGAAAGGCCAGCCCAAATCCTCTAGTTATAAACTTAATATGAGTTTGTGGGTTGAAGCAGGGAGACGTAACCCACATCTGAGTGCAGTGCCATCGATGCTGAGAGAACCATCAGAGCCAGTGCAGGATGTGAGACAGGGAGAGGAGGGGGTGGGACACAGGGAGCAGGTTTCTGCAGAGCATGGATTGGGAGCTGCTGGCGTCCTCAGTTTCTACCCAACTGAGCACTCCAGGCACTGCTTTGGATAAATATTTCCTTGAATTTCACAGGACAGAAGTCTCAGACAGACACCAGTAAACTCTGAATCACCTTGTGTTCTCTGTAACGCCGAGTGCATTCACTCTGGAAGGAAAATGTTTTCCAATAATTGGTGAAAGACACTGATCTGTGTGAGCTGACTCAAACCCTCCTTGTTTGTCCTGTGCTTTGGCTGATAAGCATCACTGTTGAAATAAACTCCCTTTACAGTTTACAAAAGCGACGGTGCGGATGGGGCAGCTGCTCCGGCATTCCCCGGATAGTTTCTGAGTGATTTCAGGCTCTTTCAGCTTTCAAAACTATGTGCATCTTTTTAATCAGAGGATTTTAAAATAGCCGCTTTTTCTTGTAAGCGTCACATCAAATAGCAAGAGAGAGATTTTTAAGGGCTGTCACCGTCAAACTCAGAGATGTTTTCCAAAGAGGGCTCAATGCAAATTTTGGTTTCTATCGAGTCTGACAAACCCAAGAGAGCACAGGCTGAAAAGACAGTTTTATAACTCCTGCTAAGCGTCACAGTGTTAGTGTTTCCTGGCATTTAGAAACAGGTTTAAGAACAATTAATCAGAAGAACTTGCTCAACATAGCCTCTAGTAATGGTGAGGGAGTATTTTCTTGGCTAAGCATGTTGTCTACAGTTTAAGGAGAAGTGAGGGTTGTGTGTGTGCACGTGGTTTTGGAAAATACCCTGGGCTTGGTGTTTTATAATGAGCATCCGTCATTTCCAACAGGAATTAAAAAAACCTGATGATCTGGCAACTTTCTGAAAACAACCTTCAAGGTGTGGTCCCCCAAATCAGACCATTTCTGTATTTTAGTAGAGTAACTTGGTCTCCTGCTCTCTTCTCTGTGCTGTCATACATTAGATATGAAGCTTTCATGAGAAAAAAACAAAAGATCCAGTTAATCTTCAGAATTTTTTCAGCCCAGGGTAATCCAGGCCCGTAGACAGATCTGTTGGATGAGTTCTCAGATTGAACTGATTCCTGTAAATCATAAGGTTTCCCAGCTCTAGGAAGAACCTTGGTGGTTTCTGCCAAGGTAAATCTTAATACCAGAGCTGCTGTAATAATGGAAAAGTTTATTGGTAGAAAAATCTTATCAACAGGTTACAAAGATCATAGTGTAATTGACTTCAGACAAACGTGTTTAAATGGGGATTTATTTCTTTCACTTTTGATTGCTCCTTCCGTTGCAGTTCATCTCTCCGCGGCAGCAGCGGATGTAGTTGAGTCATCAGAAAATCCAGTGTCCTCTCTAAGAGCAGGGTAAATTCCAAACCCTTGTAATATCAGGGGGGAAAAAAAATCTAAGAAAAGCTTCCCCCGCTGCTTTCTGCACTCTTTGTGATGTCAGCTTGCATCAGGAACAGCTCAGGTGAACCTCAGACTTCCAGCTGAAGCAGCAATATGATGCCTTGCTCTGAGTTTACACTGCCCCTTAACTTTAGAGTCTTGAAGTATTAGAGAGACACTTCACAGGCCATCCTTCAAAGAAGGCTCGAAGGGAGGAAGCTTCCTGCAAGCTGTCTTTGAACAAGTGGGTGGCAGTGGCTTAGCTCGGCGCTGTTGTGTCATTGCATACAGCCGCATGTCCTTCACCAGGTGCATCTCTTGATGCTGCTGACGAGACCAGGGGCTCTCTGGTGCTTGTGGCCTCAAGGAAGTGTTCCTGTGCCCTGAGCAAGCTGGTGCACCTGCTTTTTATTTCATAATAGAGGGGAACCCCCCTGTATTCTAGGTGTATTTCTTTGGCGAGGTGTGTAAGAACACGGCAGGCAGCAGTAGGGCTGCCGTGCGGGAAGTGGGCTGGTAAATGCAAATCAGCAGCTCCATCTCCTCAGGGTGTTTACCCTGGTTTGTTCGGCATAGTTCTGTCATTACTGTCTTGCCATTAATTACTGCTCATTACTGCTAGGATTTCAGTTCAATTCCTGGACATACACGGATATTACTTAAAATTAACACTAAATAATAATGCTAGCCCGTGCGGGACTCCTTTGGTATGAAGCGCTCTGACACCTACCTCTCCCAGCTCACCTGGCCTGTCTCTGCTGATGTTTTTATTCCCGTGTGTTATCTTCATTTCCCAGCATCACGCACAGACCCTGTGGTGTAGCTGGTGGCTGCCCCAAGTCCCCACCTGCTCCGGGGTTGCGGCAGCCGTGCGAAGTCGCTGTGTGCCCGCCGCGGGTATCCGGGCTGGCCGCGGCCGCTCCGCTGGGACACCTGGCGACAGCCAAGGTTGCCCTCTGCTGGTTTGCCACAACGCCGGGGAGCCCTGTTTTCCACTGCCTTGCAGCACCGCTGGGCTACGAGAAGTTATTTTCCAGCCCTTCTTCTTGGGGCAAAAGGCAGCTTTTAACCCTAGCACAGCTTTTTAGGATGCTGCAGCTCATGATTGGTTTTCTTTCCTCCCTGGAAGCTGCTGTTCATTTCGGAGAACGTGGTGCAACAGAAAACCAGATCTTAATGATTGTTTTTAAATGTTACTGGTAATGCCAAATTCATAATTTTCAGAACTAACCCTTAGTAATGTAACTTCGCCAAACTGGTTTTGCAAGTGAAATAACTGCAAGGTTTTTAATTATTATTTGCATTAGTAGAGTAAGATCTTTTGCTTAACGTTGTAACCTAGATGCTGATTCCAGCTGCCCCTGATGATTTCCCCCTTCCCTGCCCCAGCTGGGGCGGCTGCACGACGAGCTGGCTGCAGGCCCCGAGCTGGGTTAAAAATAAGCTGGCAAAAAGAGTTATTTTTAACCCAGGCCAGTCCCTGCTTGGGGGTCACGGCGCGGCTGCCCAGGCTCTCACGTGGGTGCGCTGGCCTGGAGGCACAGGGGACGGCAGGGAGGAGGTGCTGGGGGAACTGAAGGCTGTTTAAAGCCCAAGCACTCCTGGAAGATGCTCCTTGGGTGGATATTCCAGCTCAGAACTCAGGTATTCCACACCCAGCCCCCACTCCCAATGCCCGCTGTCTTCCTAAAAGCCAGTTTTAGGACAAACAGTGCTGCTGACAAAGCTCTAGCAGAATTTAAGCACTTTTTGGTGGTGATGTCCTTTGTGGCTGACTTCTCCCAGAGTAAATTCTATTCAAGTTTTCTATTTGCAGTGGTACAGTCTGGCTTGAGTGTTTCAAATATGTAGAACAGGAAAGAATAGTTGATGCAAATCACACTTTAGTTTTGCTGTGCCAGGTGTGCTAAAGGTGGATGATCAGAGGAAGATCTGACAGCTCATGCCATGCATAGCACTGGAGTATTTATTCAGTATTTAAATCACAGCTTGCATGATGTTATGCCACTTAACTAATTTCTGGTGCCATCCTGCTGTCTCACAGCTCATAAGGGGGAAGAAAGTCTGGGAATTTTTGGGGGTCTACTTGTTGAAGTAAAATTTGTCTTTGCTTTGGGGATATGGATGACTGAAGGACTCTGTTACATGATCAAGATGGATTTAATCCTTTCAAATACTTAAAGAGAGCTAATAAGAAAGATGGAGACAGACCTTTTAGTAGGGCCTGTAGTGGCAGGACAAAGGGTTATGGCTTTAAACTGAAGGGGGTTAACTTGGATACAATGATGAAATGTTTACAGTGAGGGTGGTGAAACGCTGGCACGGGCTGTCCAGGGAGTCAGTAGGTGTCTCATCCCTGGAAACATTCAAGGTCAGGCTGAATGGGGCCCTGAGATCTTCCACCCTGATCTAGGGGAAGATGTCCCTGCTTGTTACAGGAGGGTTGGACCAGATGAGCTTTAAAGGTTCCTTCCAGCTGAAGTGTTCTATGATTCCAAAGGTGTGCTGGTTCCCTGAGCCCAATACTGAGGATTTGTGTGAGTGTGCCTGACTGGGATGTCTCTCTGATGCATAAACACACCCAGAGCCTCAAGAATGGCTTCACCATGTTTCCCATTCTTGGATCTATTTGCAAATATAAATTTTAAACATACATTAAGCAAGACTTCATACATGAAAAAGAAATCCATTTACTTTGTGTTTCCACAGAAGAGGAGGGAGCTCCTATTTCTGGAATACTGTAATTTGTTAGGAAGTGAACTCTCTTGACTGGTTTTTGTATGTGCAGTACAAAGATGTAAATAGGTTCTATGTGCTTTTTTTTTTTTTTAGTCTCGGCAGTTTATAGGCTTACCTTCATAGACCTGGTATCATCAGCCTGATACCTGCCTCAGTGCTGCTTGTACAGTGTGCAAAATCCTGTAGCCTTTTATGGGTAATGATGACAATTCTGCATCTAGCATTCCCTGAGCTTTTCCTCGCCTTCTGCCTCTTGTAGCTGGAGTCCTGGTGCCATCCTGGCAGCCCTCTCTTTCTGCAAGGAGAACCACGCACCCAAGGTTTTACACTGGCGTGATGCATGCAGGCAGAGACTCAGTGCAGAAATCCTTGTCTTATCATCACTCGTGTTTTTGTGACGGTTGCTTGTGCCTTTGGAAGTGTGGGGGACTCCAGGCTACAAAAGCAAGAGCATTGAGGTGGGGATGGGCGTTCAGCCCCTCGGGAAGAAGCATCCTCTGCTAACACCAGGCACAGCCCCTGGAATGCTCAGGCAGACGATGCGAGGCACATCCTGGACTCCTATGCTGCAGGGCCTCGGGTGCCTCACTGCGCTGTGAAATGACTTGTTAAACACACCTTGCCTCCTTTTCCTCATGCCCTCAGAAGCATCTCTCAGTGTACGATTACAAGGTAAAGACAATGCAGCCCGTTGTGTTTGGAAGTGGTGGTGTGGGGTGCACTCAAAGTGGGTATTCCTGCTCTGCCCTGTCTTGCGTACGTGGTGCCTTTTTCATCTTCAAAGCATTTTCCAGCCATGAACTAAGAGCACATGCGTTAGCTGAGAGCACACACCCCTCCCTGAGCAGCTGATGCCGGGCACATCCCAGGAAAAATTTCCAGAATATGACACACCACTTTTGATGAAAATAAAATGATGCCATATTTCATCAGCTCCATTAGAAGTACTTAAGTAATTGAACTAATGAAACTTTCAAAAGCCTTTAAGAGACGAATGTGGTACACACCTTTGTTCCCAGTATTTCCCCCCTGCCCCCCTTATTTTCCCTGTTGAACATCTTTTGTTGACTTTTTGGGATCTGTTTGTTTTTCAGCGTGTGGTTTTGCTGAGTTTTGTGTGTGTTATGGTAGTTGATTCCTCTGCTTTGCAGCAGTGGTACTGTTACAGTTTCTGCAGCAAAGGAAAGCGTCATCTGCAAAACAGCATGAGTATGATGGAGTACCTCATCTTTCGTACCAGTTTTTGAAAACATTGGGTTTTCTTTCCATTGTGTTCATTGGCCTGTGCTGTGTGTGCCTGCCTTGCTTCTGGGCTGTGTTTACCTCTCACAGTTTCAACATGATTTCTTGTCTTCATGCCTTCCATCACACATCTCCACCATCCTTCCAGCTGTGATGTCCAACATCTGGCCCCTCTGAACCCATGTTGGTTTAATTCCTGTCCCACCACCCCTGAAGCCAGCTTGGATAGTTATCTCCCCTTTCCCTTTACCTTTTACTTGAGCAGGACAGCTCAGGTGAGGTGGGATGTGATGACATGCTCTGACAGGACAGAAATCCTGTCCAGGGCCATGTGCTCAGCTCCCCCACCCTGCCTTTTGGGAAGAAGGGAACAGTGGTCGTGCCCAAGTCATCATATCTAGTGGACTTTTTTGGGTGGCTTCAGTGTAGTGACCAGCCACTGATGGAGCTTTCTGCTCCCGGTACTCCCCAGTCTGCAGGGTACACACAGGATTGCCCATGACCAACCACAGCCAATACATTAATTTTTTGACCCCTCATGTCCAGCCCATTTCTGAGGGCTTTTATTCCAGGCTAAATTTACACATTCTGGGTGCAGCTTACTCTTCTTGTGTTTTCTGCCTTTTGCAGGGGAGGCAGATGAGGAAGCCTTTGCTGAGGAGTGCAGACGGAGAGGACAACACGCGCTGCGCTCCCAGCCGACCAACCTTCGCCTGCTGAAGCCTCACAAGTCTGCCAGCTCGCCCCGCTTTGCCTGCCACTACAGTAGTGATGAGGTGGAAGAACAAGATAGAAGCCGGGTTACGAGCAGCTTCGAGGCCCCTTTTTATTTATCAGGTGTGCACAAGCATGTTGGTGAGAAAGGTGCAGAGAAGGACCCATCACATAGTCAAAAGCCAAACCCAAAAAGCCAAGCGAGAAGTTGGTGCTGTGTGTTGACTTAATGTTAGTTTCCTGGTAGATAATAAATAACAGCTTGTTTGCCTTCATCCTGCTTTAGCTCTGATCCTCCATTTAGCCTAGATTCACTAACGCCCTGGGATATTTAAGGATCCAGGGCAGATATTGTTGTGCTGCTGAAGTGCCTCTGCTCTTTATTATTAAAAGTGAAGACATGTTAGAGGTTAACTCATCACAATACTTTGCACATTCATTTACTTAAATTGTGCTTGACTTCCTTGTCAAAGGAGAAGTTCAGCAAGTTGATGCTATTTCTGGAAGCTGCAATTTCAGGCGACTAAATCCTAATAGAGGAGGCCGAGAATGTTCAGGCAAACGTGGCAACGTGGCAATTGTCCGGGTTATTTTTGGCAGTAATTAGTCCTTTGATATATTTCCAGTCTGTAATTTTTTGGCAGTGTAGTCCAGAGGCTATCTTGGACAACGAAGTCCTCATAATGACTTGATTTAATTGGAACCTGTGGTCAGAGATCATCCAGGACTGCGAGGACAGGTTTTTCCGATATGTGAAAGATGCCTTTCTGCTTGGATGCCCAAACCAAGGACCCTTCTCAGTAGTGTGAAATTAGGTGAAGTGCTGGGAAGTGTGAGCCTATGAGGCTTCCCAGGGTAAACACAGCACATAAAATATCCAAAAAATATGCACTGCGTCCCGAAACAGGTGCTCATGTACTCCCAGTGCTGTACCAGCTTCTACTGTGTTTATGAGCCTTTAAAACTAGCACTGTCTTTTGTATGGAAGACCTAAAGATACTATGATGGATGACAGATAGAAAAAAATAGGATAGTTTAGATTAATGTCTTCCTGATAAGTTGCTGAAAGCTTTGTGTCTTTAAAGATGACCAAGTTGGATCTTTTCTTTAAAAAAAAAAAAAGAAAAAAAAAAAAAAAAAGAAGGAAAAAAAGAGTTACAGAGGCCTGAATGTAACCTCTGGGTTGATATCCTGAAGCCTCCCACACAAGGTTACAGGTTTGGTCTCCTGTGTCTGTGGCTGGCAAAACAAAACCTTGGTTCTGCCTTTGGACACACAAGGGTCTCTGCAATCAAAATATTTTGCAATAGATTCCAAGGAGCAGTTGAGTTTGATATGCACCATGCAATTTTTGGAGTAAGTTTAAGATTGCTTAGGACTTTTTGCTGTGAATTTATTTATGCTCCAAGGCGCACAAGTTTGCAATTAAAATTAATTTCCAGAAGTATTAGTGCAATCACAAAATGCTCTCTTCTACCAGTAGATTGTGAGTTGCCAGAAAAGACTCAGGGTGAAAACTTGATTGCAGTAAGACTAAGATTTTACTGTTGCTTTAAATATTTTGCCTGCTGTTCCTCTGATGGACAGGGCTGCTGAAGGACTGGTCGAGTCAGTCAAAAACCTACGTGAGTGTCTTAATCCCTCCCTGGGGAGTTTGTGCACGAGCCCTGGCCAGTGATGCCGTTCCCCTTCATGGGTGTTCACCTCTGCTGACCGCCTTGCCCAGCAAGCAGCTTCACCAGCACCGCTCTGTCATTACAGAGACCACTTCACTCGCTTGGCTTCTCATCCGTCACTGCCGTGCTTACACGGGCCGGCATCAGGAGAGAATGGCATCCTTTCTGCCTTGCTCCAAAGCTCTCTCAGTTCACTGGGAAATAGTTGAGTTCAGTGGCCTCAAACCAGGTGCAGTTCCACCTTGAATCAGATGCGTTTGCCCCCACCAGAGTGGGGCCCTTGACAGCAGTTTTAGATGTACCCAGTTGGAGCATCTCAAGCAAACCCTCAGTGGTTAATGACTCGCCTGCAGTGAAGTGGTTTTCTTTTTCCAGCTCTAAGAATGGAACTCTTTGAATTTTGATTTGTGTAAGCCTGTAGGCAATTTAAATGAAGGAGAAAGAGGATAGGTTTCGTCTTGACTATGTGGTGGGAATCCCTCTGGAAGTGGCATCTCTCTAGTGCCCAAGAGTCCTTTAGACTGGCAATATCCAGAGGTGAGATGGATCCTCCCCTTAGTCAGGATTGCCAGTCCTCACAGTGGGTATTTAACAAAGAAATGAGAGTTTAATTCTCCACTGCTCTGGAAACTGTTCCTGGTTTCATAATGGCGTTTTAGAATAAAACTTCACCTCTTGTGCTCTGAAGTTGCTGCATATCTCAAACAGTTCCCTAGCTCCAAAAAAAGGAATTTTTGAAATAAGAATTCAGATACTGCAAGTGATGTTCTCCCTAATAGTGTGATACACAGCTGATTGTATCAGCTGTATTGTATACAATAAATGCAATCAGCTGATTGTATTGCTCAGGTGGATCCAAGCTGTGTCAAAGTGGTGTTAATGCCAGCAGAGAGCTGGGGATGGAAGCTGTTAATGCCAGAGGTAGTGGTGACTACCCCTTAAAAACTACTGCTTTGGATTTCAGAGTTTTGACCTTTATCCAGCAAGAATGATTGAAATGTTTAATTGTTAAGGTACTGAAAAAATATGATACAAATTTCATTATTTGGAAGATAATATTGCAAGGTTTGCTCTTCCTTTTCAAAGAAATAGCTTGCATTAACCTACAACTTACAACATTAATAATTCATTTTTTGCTACATTTTTATCTGCTGGCATCTGTGAAGAGGAAACCACTCTAGAAGAACTAGCTTAACTAATCTTGATCCTTTCCTGGCATGGTTTCCTCTGCAGGAAAGTTGAGCTGTTTGTACCTCATTTCATCTTTAATTCAGTCTCTGTTCTTTTTACCAACATGCAGTTTCCTGAATTACACTTTACTAACTAGTAACAGTGATGTGCTTTGTTATCCAAACTAACTACATTATAATTTCATCACAAACTTTGTTTTGGGCATGTAATGGAAAGAGAAAGGAAAGCAAAACCACTGGTTTTGTGGAAATCTAATACATGAGGAATGCTGGAGGTGCGGAGATGGAGTTCCCCCTCCCTCTGCTTCACATCCCCTGGCTGTGAAGTGCAGTGGGATGGGGTAACAGCTGTACCTGTGGGGGGCAGGAGCTGGGAAGGCTGGCTGATGGATTTGGAGACTGGCTGGTTGCCCCCAGGCTTAGCCCAGAGCTGCCTGCACGCATGGTGTTTTGGCTGCTGGTACAAAACCATCCCGTTACCCATCAGAGCCAGATGAGCTGTGTGTGGAAGGGCTTCCATGGTTGCATAGCCTTGCAAGGTTTTGCTTGCCATTTGGGAGTAAAACCTTGGAAATCTATTCATAGCTGGTGTTAGCCTAATTAACAGGAGGCAAACAGGTGGTATCTGGCTTGGTATGTTCTTGTGGCAATTCTAGGCAGAATTGGTGAAGAAAATGGCATGGTGAGCAAGCATGAAGGAAGGCCCCTGCAAGTTACAAAAGCTTTTCAGTCCCCTAAAACATCAAAGCTGGGATTACATCACTGGGTTGGCCAGTGAAACTGGAGAACTCAGCCCTTGGATTTAGCAGTGTGGATAATAGAATAGTGGAACAGCATACCTAGACGGGGTGGGATGTTTTGTCACCCCAGGTCTGACTAAAGCCTCCCTCTCCACAATGCTCCATGGCACAGGCAGGAGCTGTGGATGAGGAGAGGGAATTAATAGGTCAGGTTGTGCTTTCTGCTGGGCAGTGGCTCAGGCTGAGGGGAGGGGATGTGAAAGTGTAAAGCTGTAATTGCAAATTGAGTCACGCATGAAATTATACTGAAGCTGCGATGTGGGGTGAATTTTTACAATGGCATATATGAGCGTGGTCAGTCTAAAATAAGAGAGAGTGGCTACAACTCAGAAGTAAGCCAGCTGCCTTTGAAATAGCAGTTTATTGTTTTGACTAGAGAGACATTTCTAAGGGTAGAAAATTAGAGCACTACTGAACCCAGCTTGAAAGTGCCTCGCTGCCTTTTTAAAGCTCTGTGGGTGCTGAGGCCATGGCTGCTTCCATGCTTTGAAGGAGGGCCACAATCTTAGCAAAAGGTTGGTAGATCTTGGAGAACATTTTCTCTGAGACTTGAGCAGAAAGTGTGAATCCCTCTCACCCCCAACCTCAATGTTTCACTCTGAAAGTGGAAGGACACTCCCCCAAAATCTTCACCTTAGCAGATACTCTGTAAAATCATGCCATGGCCTTTCCTGCTCGCTGATGTGGGTCAAGCAGCAGCAGTGCTGTGTGTTGTCAGTGGTGACTGAACGCCTTGTTTCCTTCTGCTGACTCCTACGCCCCTCTGTGCTGGCAGAAGGAAGGTGGAGCAGACCTGTGGCCGCTCTCTGCATCCTGGTGGAGCAGGCAGATGCTTGGCAGGGCAGGGAAAAGTAGGATGCCAGAAATGCGTTGGGTAGGAGTGTCCTTCCCGGGACACTTGTGCCTTTGGATCAGCCGCCCGATGGACACACCTCCCTTGCAGCTGCCGCCCGAGAATGTGACGAGTTTCACAGTCAGTGGCTGAACAAACTCGTGACTTTGGGAGGTGCAGATGGCAGGAAAGTAGAAAGCTAGAAGGAAAGTCAATCTGGGACACAGCAGAGAAGCTTCCCAGTTTGTTTGGGTCCTTGCTGAGTGATGGTTGAAGGAGTTGCACCTAAGTGTTTCTAGAAGTTGTTTTCAGCCTTCGGCAGCTTTTTGAAAGCTGGAATGGCTTCTGTGCTCCTTATGGCTCTTCTAGAAGTAGAAAAGAAGGGGATGTAATGGAAAGAGTGGGTTAGCTGATGCTGTTTGTTTTAGACAAGAATTATCCGAGTTGTAAAGCAGGTGTAATTCCAAATGGTGTGGATTCTTGCTTCACCTGTCTCTGCTCCTGGCAGCTGACAAAAGCAAGAAATACCAACTTAGGGAGATTTCTATCTGCATTTGGGTAAATCTGTTTTCCAAACGTCACAGCTTGGGGAAGCTCTTGGCAACCTGTTCTCCGTCTGCCCTGTGAGGCATTTCTAGAGTTTCTAGATTGCTGCTAAGGGTGGAAATTTGACCAGCCTTCTCCAAGGCCAGCACTGTTTGGCTGAAGCCAGTTCAGCCTGGCACTTACTATGGGAAGTTTCTCTGGACACTTTGGGATGCTGGTAACTCGCCAGGACACAGCTCACTGCAGTGAGCAGTCATGGGGCTGCTGCTTTCTAATTCAGATTTTGTTGTCTCATGACTTTGGGGCTAGTCTTGTAACCAAGGCAGCTAAATGTGCTTTTAATTAGTGCTGGTTGAAGTATTTGAGTGAAATATGCACCGAAGGGTTACATCTTCAGTGTGCAATTCTTATTTATGTTCGGAGCTGCTTCACTTGTTTGGATCAGGTTCTTGGCTGTTATCACCCAGCATAGCATCACTGGAGCAACAGACTGGCAAAGTTTGACCTATCCTTTCTTCCTAGGTGGGGGTAGAAAGGGAAACGGCAGACAGTGAAATTATTTATCACAGCAGGCTCAAAACAGAAAAGACCTGACAGTTTTCTCTTGAGGAATACTCTGTGTTTGTGTGTTATCTCCTACTTTGGGCAATCTCTTTCTGTGTGTCAGTGATAACGCTTGAAAGATTTCCACTTTTCAGCCTTATCATTCTGGAGGCTGGTAGGAGGCCATGTTGTCAAATGCCTAAATATCTTCATACCACAATATTTTAACATTTGAGTTGTTTCATTTATAAGACAATAAATTATGTGGCATTCACTTCAAGTCATAATTTACATTGGCTCAGTATTTTTATGAAACAGTTGCTAGAATTGCTTTCAAAATCTCAAGCATTTGAAGAAAATGGACTATTGCAAAAAAATAAAAAAAGTATTATGATATAAAATAGCGGCATCAAATGCTATCATGCCTGGATGTGGAAACCTTTTAGAAATACTGACACTGTTTTGAGAATGAAAAATGAAAAAAATTATCAAGATAACACCTGCTAGGGTTTAATGATCCTTTCCCAAATATCTGAGTTATTGTTTCATAGTAATTACATGAGCTAGTTCTGATCAGCTGATATGGTGCTGTTGTTCCCTCCAGTAAAGGGAGGAATCTGTTGAATAACACCCCCCAGATGACTGATTCTCAGGAGTCAGCATGTCCCTTCCTCCTCCACTGACCTCTGTGGGAAAGCAGGGAGATGCTTGAGCCCTTCAGGGATGGGTGCCTTACTCAGTGAATTGAATGCAAAAGGATCCTATTTTTGGTGATGTACCGGTGACCAAGGGGCTGACGTGGAAGGAAACTTCCTGGATGGAGTTCTTAGTGAGGAGATGTTCACACAGTGACTCCAGGAACAGGGTTTAGCTCCGGGGGTGACAGAGTGCAGGGAAAACCCAGCATCATCTGCAGTTCTGCTAAGCACTGCCAGTTTCCCTCTTCCTTAAACAAGAAAACTGGTTTCCACTCTAACTTTGTGCAGGCTGATCACTCATGGCAGAATTTCTAAATAAATACCCTGCCTCTTGACTCAGATGATTGCAAAAGATGAAGTCATGCTGTAGGTACAGCACAGGAGCTAGAGTGATAACCTAGAACAATTTCCCGTTGCTACAAGTGAGTGTATTTCCTCTAAGCTTTTGATAACGTCTCAAATGGTTTTAGCTGAAAGACTTACCTTGTGGTTCTCCCCAAGACTTAAACTTCAGCTCTGCTGTGGGCACATCTCTGACCATGCTTGGGAGGAGCTCTGGTGAGGAGCAAACTGCAGCCACAGTGTGATTTCATACTCCCCCAGCCTCCCACCGCTTCCTTTTCCCATCTTAATTTTGCTATTGATAAACAGGTGGAGACCCAGGTGCACTGGTGAAGCTGCTTCCTTGGCCCATCTCTGCCTGCCTGCTGACAGAACAGAGAAAAAAAAAAGAGATTTCCACACAGGCAGAGCTGTGTCTTTCCAGGGCCATTCCTCTGACTCCCAGCCCTGCCTCTCAGCTGGACTGCTCTGCTCCGTGCTGCTCCTGGTCACTGGGCTGTGCTGATTTCCAGTGACAGAGCACCACTGAGCTGAAAGATCCCTCCAGCTGTCTCAAAACATCACAGAATGATTGTCTGAGGGAAATGTTTACTGCCTCTCAGTTTAGATTTATGAGTGCACCTGGGTAGATGCGGTGGTTCGCACAGTTCACTGCCCGTGCAAGTCTGCCAGCAAGTAGGATTTTACTGCAAGTTTGGAAGAAAAGGTGTGAGGCCAAGCAAGAACTGGTTTTCACACATCTCTGTGGGGGCAATAAACCATTGGAATGATGATCACATGGCTGGAAGCTTGTGCCTACTGAACCTGCAGCAAATAATTGTTGCTTGAACTCAATGCTTTCATGCACCATTGGAGCTGCAGTTGAATATAACCTGTGGTGCATAGTTAAGCATGAGCAGGCTGATGACCAGCATATAAAATATATATTGGTAAACACTGAGCACCTTCTTATTTACTCAGGATTCTTGGCATTCCCTAGTCTTAAAATGGAAATGCAAATATCGTGGTAACTCTGACTACCGTGAGCAGGAAATGCCAGTACTTAAATTGCTCCTGCTGCATAAGTCTTATTTATTGCTTCCTTTTTGAAATTATTCTGGTTTTGCATGTGCTCTAATTTTGAAGCTTTTCCTGAATGGCTTTGAAGTATTTTGAAAGTTCTCCAGATCTTTTCAAACTTCAAAGATTGGTAGTATTTTCTTTCTATCCTGTGTAAGGGATCTAGTAGAATGGGGGATATAGTGGAAATGGCAATTAAAAAAAAAACCCCAACAAAATGTATTAGGAAGCCAGACCTTTTCTTTAATATTTTTAAAACCATTCAGAGAACATGTGCTTTTGCTAGAGAGAAAAGTCCGTGAATGCTGTGAAAAGTGTTTTACAAGCCATGTTTCCTCAGGATACAAAGAAGGCAGCAAGAGGAGGAAGCAGAAGCAGAGAGAGGAACTGAAGAAGAAGAAGTCAACCAAAGCGAGTTACTAAAATGGACTTCTCTGCTATGCCAATACCTTTATAATATAACAACAACTTCATGTTACCTTTGTGCACACCTCTTTTGTGTATATTTTTTGATTGTTCACACTGCTACCAAGGAAGTGACTCATGTTTAGAACTGTACTAAAATTGCACAATGTTTTTCCTTTTAGTTTCATGGAGTGGCTTTCTTGCCCCTTCAGGTTAGGGAATTCAGATGAGGCTGGTCGTGGTTAGAAGTGTGTTATGTTTGAAGATTGGAAAGCATTGCAGAATTTCTTACCTCTTCCTTCCCTGGGACTCAGACGACTCTAGTCTAGTGTTTGTTATTTGTCTTGTAGGATATTAAAGGCAAATGTGTCTGTTTCCATTGGCACAGTTTGGTCACTGGCACCAACGTCAGGCCCGTTGAAAGAAGAGTCCTGTTCTCTCGTGTCATTGGGAGTGGGACTGAGACAAGAGCTTTTATAGGGTAATATATGCAAGATTAAAATAAGTGACTTTTATGGCTGGGGTTTTGTTTTGATGGTTGGGGTTTTTGTAGGTGTTTTTTTTTGGTTTTTTTTTTTTTCCTCCCAGGCTGGGCAATTCTGCCCCTGCTATTAAAATGTTCTCTCATATAAAATTTTATCTTGAAGTTATATCCTCTGATTTTAAGACATGTAGTGTAATGATGGTCCCCTGTAAGCACTCCTACTGATTTCGTTAGGCTTAGTTGACTCCTGATGAGTCATTTAGTGAAATCATTCCTTATTTTAAAAGTTTATTTTCAGAACCTAGAGATGAATGATCCAAGTGCTACTTTAAAACTGCTCTTTGTTTCTTCTGAGTAGGTTTTAGATAACAAACATTTTTTCAGCATCCGTTTTAGACTTTATCAACTTGTGTCTGCAAAGAACTTATACCTTTATGTATGGAAACATTTTGCATCAGTTTTATTGCAGGACTAATTTTTTTTCTTTTTTTAGCTTGAAAAGATGTCTTAGATTTAAAACAAATATGTATTTCCTGGCAAGATGACTTCCTTGCTTCCCATAATCGTCTCATGTGCATGACACATTGCTTCTCTTAACCTTTTAGTGGGTACAGAGCCCCTCTTTGCCTTAAGCATTTACCTGCATGTTTCTTTACAGTGTGTTGTCTCCTTTCTTAACCTCCAGGTAGGAGTTAGCAGCTTATGGTTTTGTTTTGTTTCTTTTGTCTTCCTCTTGCCAATATGTTGTTGATGTAACAGCCTTAAACCTGGCAATATTGAAAGTTCCTGGAGAAACTCACTCATCCTAATGTTTCAAAGATGTAGGAATGCACATAATGGTGTAAGAGAGGAGCTAAACAGAAAAGCCAACTCTGCATTCTAGCATGGTTTGATATAACAGATTCTGGTGTCTCTGGTATCTGAATGGTTTAGCTTCAATTACCCAATGTAACCCTCTGCAGGCACCCTATAACACACAATAACCATTTGGGAACTCTCTTAGGGTCTGTAAATTACGGTGAAGATCAAATAAGGACTGAGTACTGGTTTTCTGTCACTTAAGTACCACTTTTTTTTTTTGTGCAGTGTTACTAATATTTAAAAATAAAGAAAATCTGCCTTTATATTTTGTCCTCTTGCATTGTACTGCAGACTGGCATCAGTTGTCTGGTTCAATTTCCATGAAGTTCAGGCTGTGAGCGCAGGGGGGACAGCCCCCATTCACACAACGCCAGCAAGCATTCCAGGTAATTCCTTTTGTTACATCCATGAGCAAGTCAATACAGTCCCTGTGTCAAATGGCTGATACTGGAAAATGAGGGTTCTTTCTGCCTGGCAGCGTCACTATGAGGAGAGTATACTTCAAGCAGAGCTTGCACGTTTGCCATGCAAGGAATATTCATCCTGGATAATGCACAGCACTGACCTGCATCCTGCTTAGGTTGCTTTCCATACTCCAGGAGAAATGCCCCCCATACATAGGTTAGTTTGAAGCTGTTACTGCTCATTAATTGTTGAGGACATGGTGCACGCTTTGGAAAAGCAGCAGAGGTGGAGGAAGCGAGAGGTGACACCAGCACAGGGCTGGTGTCCCCAGGGCAGCCGCATGTGATGGGACACAGTGGCTCCAGATCGGGAATGAGCCTTGAGGAGGTAGAGCAGACAGGGATTTGGTACATAAATATCTCCTTGACTCAATCCCTGTGTTAGGCTTGATGGAGGTGGGTAGAGCATTAATTAGGAGACCTGCAGGCAGCCTCTAAATTAGTGAGGAAGAGCCTGTGTGAACAAAGGCATCTTTGTTCCCCCTGGAAGGGTGCTGCCATGCTTGCGGGCGGCCTCCTGCATCCAGCGCCTTCCACGGGGAGAAACTCCTGGGAAACAGAGTCCCCAGAGGAGGGAACCACGGGCGTCATCTCTCCCATAACTACCCAGAATCTGTCTGAGCTTGCCTAGAAATTAAGAGATGTGGGCCCATAGCCATTGAGCCTAATTCCTTCTTTCTCAGCCTAATTATTTCTGGATTTTAGCTGAAGGGGAACTGCTCGAGTGTAGTGTGGCTGTAGCACTGTGTTCTCGTGGCTGTGCTGCTTCCAGGACAGCTGGAGCTGGTGCCATGCCTGTAGGAGCAGGCAAATGGTTCTGTGTCCCAGTGCCTCCACGGGTGAAGGCTGCCTGATGATGTGGGTACTTAAATATGTGTCAGGTAGGAAAAAATGCAGGTGGGTGTGAGGCATCACAACTGATAACAGACGATGCTGGCCCAACAGTGGCTGTGAATAAATGTATTGTGAAAGTTGGGAAATGATTCCTGCCCATCCCAGAAGAGCTGAGAACAGAAGCAGAGCTAGTTTAAATATGGGGCCTGATGTGATGCGTACAATGTATTGCGAAATGATTCTTTATGGAGCAGTAACCTGGGCTCCGAGACCCAAAATGACCCCATAAGAAAATAAATTTACTAGGGTAGATAACAGTTGAGTAACAGGAAGGATACACTGAAAGGTATACCTAAAAACACACTGAAAAACCCCTGATTTTGAGATAGAGGGGACACAATTGCAAACAAACACAATGCTGACAGATAAATGTTCCTCCTCCTCACTTGGAAGCTGCTACTATGAAAATGGTTTAAATGCAGTTATTTTTCCACACCTTTCAGAGATGTGCACTGTCTATTCTTTGAACCAAGATTTAGAAAGACCTTGATTTGAAATAAATGATCTCAGAGTGTGTAGGTGTCAGAATGATAAAAAAGTATTTTTCCAGTTTTTGCCCAATCTCTGCCCCGTGCTGGTGCCACCTTCATGAGCAGCTTACAGACCTGTACATCCTGCTCTTAGAGGAAACACAAAGCTCTGTTTCCTTCTGTTGGCTTGGCTGCCTTTACAGAGACTTCCCTTTTCCTCAAGTTTTAAACTATCTCATGAGTCTTTGTATGTATTTCTTGAAATAACACACTGAAAAGATGATGAGTCAAACATCTAGAAAACGTGCAATAATCTTCAGGTAAGCACTAAGCTGCCTCTTTTTCCAACCACATCTGAAATGTGTGATTCATACCCACTTGTTCCTCAGGAATGTTCCCCACCATGTGTCATCAGACCAGTGCCTATCAAGTGGTGGCATTGGCTTGTTACTATATCAAATGTCATTGTTTTATTCTATCTGTAAAGAATTCTATTAATTTCCAATTTCTCCCTTTTGTTTTGTGGGCTAGTTGCCCAGGATTCCCTGAACACACAGGTTAGTCCTTCCTGCATTTCGGATCTTGGTTCTCTTGTGCATTTCTGCTCTTTTATGTCCAAGCTGAGCTCACAGTTTAGGGCTCTCTCACATTTCCTTGCCCAGGAAGCACCTTGCTGCCCTGTAACTCACACATTGATGGGAGGGTGGCATATTTGCTCATGATTAGCTATATTTAATTATTTTCTTTCCAAATGGGAAGCTGGTCTTAAGAGGCTTTTTATCATTCTTTCTCATTGCTACCCTTTGCACTAAAAACTCTAGGCAAGGCAATTTTCCTCCCCAATGATGAGAATTAAAAGAGGGCACTTATGGCCATATACAGATCTCAGTAAACGTTCATGCTTGGAACTGTGATCGATTCACCTGCCCTGTGGCAGCACACTTTGTCTCTTCACAAGCTCTTCGAGCCAAAAAGGATTAGGTGGGGTGTTAGGAAGTGTCAGATTTATTATGTACCTTGTTTGTGCCCTCTTAGCTCTCTTAACTCCTGACAGTGGGAGAAGCACTTACAAAGTGGCTGAGCTGACATGAGATGACATTTCCAAGCATGGAGTAGGTTACCTTGCTGCTCTCATAATGACAAGAAGAGACTGGCCGTGTCATTTGGCATCTCCTGAACTACAGTTTCAAGTATCCCAGACTTGAGACAGGCAGGATCCTGCCTCTTCCTGAAGGCCTCATGTTATCATGACAAAACCAGCCCAAAAAGTAAGGAGTGTGAGAGGGAGATTAAAACACTTAATGCTGATAATGAGTCTGAATGCTTTGATTTCAGGGAAATGCCTCAATATCTACCTGGAAGCAATCATGGATTTTCTAGGATGTCTTCAAGGATGGAATGGGACCTCACTGTGCTGGCTGGATGTCTGATTGCATCTTCAGTGTCTGTTTCCATTGGCACACGCATGCACCTTTCTACTGAAAGAGCAGATGTCATTTTTTCCATCCCTTCTTTGGGAAGCGCTCTCATCCTTTGGTCAATGCTGAGCAATTTGCTTGTTCTTTAGGCTGCTGGTGGTTGAAATTTAATGAAGTCTTATATGGCAGGTGTTATTTTTACATTGTGGCTGGGAGAATTTCCTTTAACTTAAAAAACAAAACTTATTCCAGGCTTTTGAGATGAAAGCTGAGATGGCAAAATATGGATCACACCAAAGCTTTTATGTACATACACCCCTTCAAAGTAAAGGGGTTAAACCTGTAAAATATGTTTCTGCCTGATTTTTTGAGTTCAGATGTGTGGCACTTTGGGACAGTTTAATATGTTTAGATGAGCAGCACTATTGCATATTGCTATGTCAGACCAGGAGATGGTTTGCAGCCTCTGGAGCAGACTGCATCCTCAGAGCCAAGGAAGGGAAGGAGCATTGAGGAGAGGTTTTGAGCACTAAGAAACCACTTCCCACAGTACCTGGAAGGGACATTCACCACAGATGGTTGACTTGATCCTGGCAGCAGACACAAGCAGCAGCCTGCCATACTGGTGGAGCTGTGACACCGTGGGTTCCCCCGCGGCGGGATGCGAGGGGAGGAGCTGCCTGCACCGGAGCCGTCCCCGGGCTCTGAGTCACGCTTTGTACCCATGAAAAGGATCTGTCAGCTGCCTGGCCCACTGTCCTGTCTTTGATAGTGACTAATGGGAGCTGCCTAGGGGAGAGCACACAAACAGGCTAAGCGTGTTATACCTCACCAAAGTGTTTTCCCAGCTGTGGCACTTTGAGGCTCCTGGATCCAGAAACGGCCTTTATGTTGCCCGGTATTTTTTTCCTATTGACTTATTAACCTAGAAAGCTGCTCAATACTCATTGTCCTATGACAAGGCATTCCTCACATGATTCCACTGGGTAATGAGATAGGTGCTGTGTTTTAAAACTCTCTCCTACATCTTCCTTTGGCTTCCTCCCTTCCTCCATCCCAGCACAGGAAGAGACACTTCCCACTAGGTCCTCACTCACCTTTTCCATGACACTCGTGGTTTTACACATCTCACTCACCCTTGGTTAACTCTTTTATGGCTCAACAGGTTCAGCCCATGGAGCCATTCCTTGCAGAAAGCCTCTCCTACCTTTGATCACCCTCTCCGAATGGGGAAAGATGGTTAAACTGTGGCTCAGCTCCATAAATTGTGCTGACCATCTGGACAAGCACGAGTAGCATGTTATCACCTTGCTAATAATACTGCACTGACAGAAAGAGAAGCGGGCCATGCACAGCCTGGGATGCAGGAAGGGCAGACCCGGGGCCTGGCTCTGCTGCCCTCGGTCTCACCAGGCTCTCCCAGGCCCTGGGTGCGAATGCATGAGCTCATGGCAGTGATGGTATCTCCAGAGCGTGGTCCCACACACCTTCCCTCCCCCTCAGCTGCAATCACGTCATGGGACATTCCTTGGCAGCATTTGGGACGTGCTGCTCCTGACTCAGGCTCAGCTCCTGCCGCCACTCGTTGCTCCTCCAAGCTCTCACAGTCGGTGCTTCTGCTCGGCCGGCAGCACCCAGGCTGGGGGTCTGTCACTTCAGCCACTGCCAGGCTGCCTGCTCCCACAGAAGGCTGGCACTGGCTGGAGGATCCCTGCCAGCCAGGGAGGTGGGTCCAGTAACCTTGGGATGTGTCCTGTGTGACACATCCCTGCAGGCAGTGCTGGCACTCCTGGGCGGTGTCACTCCACGTGTCCCCGATTTCTGCAGCTTCTCCACTGCCAACCCCTTCTTGTTCAACATGCAGAAGATATTTCCCATCTGTAGCAATCTGGGCTGTGAATTTCCCTATTCCTGTCAGCATCTTTTGTGCTGTGACAGCTGCGTGCAAGGGTTCACTTACTGGGATTTTGGGTCATCTGTGTCATCTGGGAAATCTTGACAGGCTGGGGAAATAGTTATGAGGAAACATCAGTGATGGGAACATCCAGAGAGATGGGAGGGCACAGGACAGCAAACAGTGATAAGTACAAAGGCAAAACCAGCTCACTGATGTGAGCCCCCAAAAGGTTGTGTCAGGACCTGTCGAAGCCCAGAGTGTGTCTGGCTCTGCAGCTCTGGGTCAGACCCAGCTCCACTGTAAATGCGATTTTGCCCAATATGTTTTTGCGCCTGAGACACAGACTCGGGTGATGGGTGACCCCAGCCTGCTGTGCCTGTGCTCCAGCAGACAGCCCTGCTGGGGTGTACAGGGAGGAGGTGTTTCGGTGCACCTGAGCCCCTGTTTTTCTCAGCAGGATTCAGGTTTGATGGTGGCATTTCCTTTAATCAGTAAAATTACTTCCCTTGGAACCATAGATTTTTCTATCATGATTTCTTAGGAAAATATTATTCAGCTCATGTAATGCAAGTCTGAGGTTGCATTATGAGATGGATGTGATAGAACACGATGATAATGAGTCACATCATATCATGTTTTATTGTGATGTGTCAGCTGAGAAAGGTAGAAAGCTATAGGTGTTTCCACCAGCCCAATTATGAAACAACTGCTGGTTCATGCAGGAATTTGTAAGTTTTTCCTAGCAGATAGGTTCTGGTCTGTCATTTAACAATGTGTTTTTTCAAGTTGCTAATAATGAGCTGCCTCAGAAGAGAGGGAGATTCCAGAAACGTAATCGGTCTCTTGCTAGAAAGGGTTATATGTGCTCAGAAACACCAGTCATCAGGATGAGACTGTCTCTCTTGGCAGAGAGGAATGGTTCTGAGGTGGCCTTTATTTTAGACCACCTTCTGCTGGCCTTGACTAGAAAGGGGTGATGATGCCATCCTGTTGCTGCTGAGAAGTGAGACTGTGGAGGGATGATTTGGAAAGCCAGGGGGTTACAGAACAGGCGCTTTTCTTCTCAGTTTAATCCAGAGTGAGACACCTGCATACAGGCAGAATGTTCAAGGTAGGCTTTGTATTTCTGTCCCTGCTGGCTGTGTCCTCGGTGGTCATTCACAAGGACAAAGGACATTCCTTCAGGACATTCACACACGCAGAAGTCTGAGGGACGATGGAAGTGATGGAAACCGATGGGTCTGGTCCCTCTCCACCACTGGTCTGGTGAGACCTTCAACCAGGTGCTTTGCTTCCAGCTGAAATGCCCATGGATTTGCCAAGGCTGCACAAGCAAACAGCCTCTCATCTGGGCAGTCTGGAAGTATCTGCTCGTAGTGGAAAAGTCGCTTTTTCTTTTCTTTTTTTTTTTTTTGTAGGAGTTTAGGTAAATGTCAAGAATAAGGATGTGTATCTTCAGCTTTTCTTGTTGTGCAATTTGTTTTGACTACCAGTGGTCTCAGTGGAGGGGACTGTAGTTTCCAGCCCCTCATACAGGGGACAGATTTGGGGTAAGCACAGGTGTCTCCTGTCCCACAGCCCTGTGCCTTCTCCTGACCACAGCTCTTCTGCAGTCTGCTCCCTTTAGCCCTGTGTCTTTTTTGCAGCAGAAAAACTCAATTCTGTGAAATACACTGGGACTTTTGCTGTGTCAATAAACAGAGGCCAGGGCAGGACCTTTCCCTTTGTTTTTGAACAGTGGTTTGAACTGCCCTTCTCAAAGTGCTGGTCTCACACCATTAACCCCTTGCAGCCCTGGTGTGAGGAGAAGGTTTCCTAGTGGCGACATAAATATTTCAGAGGAGGCAACCAGGGAGGGAAGCTGAATAATGGCAATGTTAACAGACCTTTCATTACACACCCAATACATCATCACTTAATTTCTTTATTTTGTCTCCTGTTTTTATAGTGCTCTCCCTCCATCCCCCTGCCCCCCCAATCAATAGCATTCATCCTACTCACTGAACAGTCTTGATACTGTTTTTATGGCGTGAAAATTACTGCTGCTTTGACTGGCTCCTATTACCAGGTGACACTTCTTGGCAGAAAACAATGAATCTTCCTATTATTTGGAAAATAAATGTGATTTATGGGAGCAGCAATTGATAGTGGTCTGTGTTTTGCCATCAGTGTGCTTTCTTTCCTGAAATAAGGCTTTTACCTTTGGAGCATGAAGGCTGTTTGTCTAGTGCTGCAGATCAATTATATATATATATATTTTTTTTTTCCTTAACCTCAGCCTTCATTAAAATTTTTTAAAAGTATGATAAGGAAAACATCTGTTGTCATTTTAAGGGTTTGGTGCCTATGCAGGAGACAGTTGTGTAGGTGTGAAGTTAAGCAGGCTGGCAGGGAAGGACGTGTTTTGGATGCTGGAGATGGTGGAAAGAGGAGGGGAAAGGGGAAAGCTGACTTGAGCATCTGCTGTTGCTTTCCTTCACTCATGGTAGAGATGATGGTCAGCAATGAGGATTTATTATTAAAATCCCACAATACTGATAACAAGAAATGGACCAATGTAACTGCAGGGAAGGAGAAACTCTTCCCCTAAGAACTGTGCAAGACTACCCAGAAATGTGTGGGGAGATCTGTGAGGCTGCTTCGGTTTTTTCTTTCATTCTGGCTCTCTTTCAGCAATCTTTGCTGCCAACCTGGCTGTCCTTGGCCAGCTCTCTCCCAGCCAGAACAGAAGTGGGCCCTCTCCTTGCTAGTGCTGATGCTGAAAATGTCTTGTGCTTCCTGAAGGACAGGTTAATAAAGGCCTCAGCTATTTGGGAACACTTTTTTTTACCTTTCATAGGGCAAATGAAGTAAGAAATCCCCTGCATCCCTTTGGCTTTTCTTTATAAATTAAAAATAGCCATGGCATGGTGGGTTGACCCTGGCTGGATGCCAGGCACCACCAAAGCCACTGTCTCAATTCCCTCCACAACTGGACAGGAGAGAGAAAATATAAGGAAGGGTTAATGAGTTGAGATAAGGACAGGAAGAGATCACATACAGATTAACAGCCAGGCAAAACAGGCTTGACTTGAGGCTGTTAATTGAATTTACCAATCAGAATCAGAGCAGGATAATGAGAAGTAAAACGAATCTTAAAAACACCTGCCCCACTCCCTCCCTTAATGCCTCCCCCCCTCCCCGTCACTCCTTCTTCCTGGGCTCTCCTCTCTTCCCCCTGCCAGTTCTCAGGAGATGGGGAATGGAGTTACAGACCCTTCATCCACATTGTTTCTGCTGCTGCTCCTTCCCCTGCTCCAGTGTGGGGTCTCTCCCAAAGGAGACAGTTTTCCACGAGCTGCTCCAGCTCTTGGGTCACCCTTCCATGGGCTCAGTCCTTCAGGCACAGCCTGCACCAGGGTGGGTCCCCCACGAGGAGGAAGCTGCTCCAGCGTGGGCTCCTCTCCGCACAGGTCCCGGTAAGGATCCCTGTCAGGAGCTGCTCCAGCACGGCCTTTTCCTGAGTTCACAGCCCTCTCTTCATGAGTCTCCTCCCAGACCTCTGCACCCCCGTGAATCTCCAGGGGCTGCAGGGGCGCAGCTGCCTCACCACAGTCTCACCACGGGCTGCAAAGGAACCCCAGGGTGGTGCCTGGAGCCCCTCCTGGCCCTCCTCCTCCACCAACCTGCAGAGCTGTTGTTCTTACACATTCCCACCCCCTCTTCTCCTGCCACAATTACATCTGCCCAGTAACTTCTTTTCCCCCTTCTAAAAAATGTTATCCCAGAGGCATTACTATCACTCCTAACTGGCCTTGTCCAGTGGCACATCCAACCTGGCATTGGCTGTGCTGGACACAGGGGAAGCTTCCAGCAGCTTCTTACAGAAACCCTCCCTGTAGGGTGGGAATTTTCACCTTATAGGAATCAACAAATCAGTCAACAACTTCTGTCCTGCAATGCATTGCGTAAGGGGCCTTTTTTTTTCAAAACTAATGGCAAAAAATTCCACATCCAAACAGGTTCATCTGCACATTTGCCCAGGAAAGGCTGAACACTGTACATACACCTATTATTGCTGCACAAAGACCCATGACACAGAGACCAAATTATTTCCCTATATAGAACTGAGCTGCTCAGAAAAACAGTTAACCAAGATATTTTCATTAAGGTATTTTGACAAAGATGAATGTTCCTGGAGGAAGCAGGTACATCAGACAGGAAGAGTTTGACCATTAATTTTAAAAAGTCAATTTTCTGTCAGGTAAATTTGTATTTTGGATCACTTTTACTACTCCTTCCTGCCAGCCTTCTTGCTCTGCTTTGGGGCCAATTTCTGCTCAAGCTGAAGTGAATACCTTAGAGTTGTTTCTCTCTTCACAGAAATAAATATTCTAACATACACATCCACATGTATATGGACCTTAAGCATATTTTGGGATTTTTACCTATTTTATTTGGCCAAGAAGATGGATACTGTCCTAGCAGCTGAGAAGCTGAAGCAAACTGGAATTGCCTTTATCAATCTTAAAGCAATGGAATCAGCAGCTGTGTTCTGAATATCTTTGGGCAGAGCCTTTACTTTTTAAGGCCTTTGCGTTTATGTTCAGGCAGTGCCAAACACTGGAGTGATCTAAGCCTGATTTTGGATTCCTTAGTGGAAATCCTCTGTTTTATGGTCAAGAGGAGAATATTATGAAAATCTGATCTGCTACATTACATGGGACCATATAATTTCACTTAATGATGCCTGCATTGAAGTTATGACCTCATGGCAAGCCCAGGATGTATTTCATGAAGAAAAACCCATCCACAACTGGGTACTTGTCTCTTTTAAGCACCATCCCATACAGAATGTACTTCAGTTTGCACTGTTCCTCAAACAGCAGCTTCTTCTACACGAGTGCCTGTCTGGCTGCAGGGTCTTTGCACAGGTAGGAGCATCTCTGGCCAGGACTAAACACCGGGTTTGTCCTGAGTTAGCTACAAGGAATGGGTTTTAGTGGGGAAAATGGCATAAATACAGCTTCCAGAGTAGCTATAATTACACAGACTTTGATAAATATAATTACACTGTTGTTAAAGGGATTTTGGTGTATTTTATTTCTTCCACTTGCAAGAGCTGGTAAGAGATAGAGAGCTGTCAAAGGGAGTGCACAGTTTTGTTTCCTTATCTGAAATTAGAGCCCCAGGACACTGCTGTATTCTTACACTTTGAAGATTAATTTAAAATAAATACCATGCTTTTTATATCAGACCTTTGCCTTCTGTCTGGGATTTCTGTCACGTGGGTGCATTTCCTGCAGGTGCAGCTTTTCCCAGTTTGCTGCCCCTTTTTGGAGGCGATGTATTTGTGTGCTCACCAGGTGCAGGGCTCAGCACTCTGTGTTTTACCACTGAATTTCGAGTGATAAATATCTTTACTGGAGTAATGACATGTGAACTTAAAGAGGTGTTAGACAGTAATTACACCAACACAGATTCTGGGATTATTTAAGGCTTCATGCACGTAACATAAAGTATTGTTATGTGCATCATTACCCTGAATCTCACTCTTAAAGGATATTTTATTTTGATCAGAAAACAGAAAAGCCAAGTAACAGAAGTACCATGTTGCAACCAGTTTTTGATGGATCAAATCCAGAATCTGATGACATTGTCAGGCTGTGTCATCTATATAAAGATCCCCAAAAGGTCTTCCTTTTAAATTAAACCTTGAGGAGTGCACAATGCTTTTCTGAATGGTGCTAACCATTCCTTCATTTAGTCCTAGCAACTGCTGTGCTATTTGCACTAATATATGCTGATATTCAGTGAATTAAATCTTGGTGCATCCTTCCAGGAAAGTGGAGAAAAAATTCCACCAAGGCACTTTATCCTAAAGCAGCCTTCACCAACTGATTTGTACGGCTCCAAACGTGGGAGCACTTTGCTGTGATGGGTGAACTCCAACACCCACAGCAAACCCCCACATCCTGATACCATTTATGAGCCTGTAAGGAGCTTTGCTCCACAAAGCTTAACGTGCTCCAGTCAGGTTCCTGACTTCTTAAACAAAGGAGAGGTCTGCCTTCCCCCTGGGAAAAGGCTGCTGTGTTCCCAACTCTTGTTAAACGGAAACCAATACTGAAACAGCTTTTTGGCATCAGCCAAGTGCTTTCTGCTCTGTAAACTACTACCTCAGTCTCGTTTTTGATACATCTGAATTTCCCAGCACATTAGCCTGATTTATCAGCATTGTAAAAAACCAGTATCTATTTCTTTAGAGTCTTTCTGGTTTTCTGTGATTTCTGAGCATTTAAGGATACTGAACCTTATTCTGGAAGAACCATTTTTTTTTTACTGGAGGAATTTGCCCTTATAGACATGAAAATAAAAGCTGCAAATTTGCTTAAGTGAGGCAGAAAGTGGCTTGATGTGTGATGCACAGCCACATTACAAACAGAACTCTGTCCTTGACAAGGTGGAGTTCAGGGATAAGAGACTGGGACTCAGAGGACTTTCATGCAGTTCCTGACTCTGCTCCTGATTTCTTGAGCCAATCTTACCAGTCAGATATCTGAACGGTTTAAATACATGTATATGTCTTGCACTTCATTCAGTGCATTTAGCTCATTAATTTTTCAGACCAGGAAACCAAAAATGCTTCTTCACAAGGCAAACAGACAGGGAAACAATGTGGAAAAATACAGAATAAACAGCCTTGTTTCAGCTTATAAAGATGAAAATGAACCCTAGAGGTTATTTCTCCTTAGAGCCAGCACTGAAACAGCACATTTCTCCCTGTCCCGGAAATCTAGCACACCAGAGATAGAGAGGGGTGAGGTCTGCTCAGTGCCCTGCTCCACCCTCTGCCTGGGGCTCCCCTTGCATCCCCTCTCATTCTGAGTAATTGTATTTGCAGTGCAAGTATTTGTACAACCACAGTCACATCCGAGGGCTTTCCCAGAGATAGGGAGCTCTGTTTCACTTCCATCCACAGCTATCTACAATACGGTGTAATTAATTTATTCCTTGTTTGCCAAGAGAAAACAAAACTGAACAGCTGAAATGGTGTTTGGAGGAGCAGCAGCGCATTCCTGCCCTTTGGCATAATTCAGCCTGTAACTCCTTGTCCAGCTGTTGCCGTGCTGTGATGTCCACCACTCTGGGATGTGACATGGAGCAGTGTGATAGGAAGACACCACCTTGATTTATGGCAAAATTTCAGCACATCCATTACTGAAAAAGTTATTAAACTCCTTCAGTTATTTATCGTCTGTATTTGGGACCTGCCCTTTTGTAGGCGCATGTATTTTTGGGGCATGAGTTAGGGCAGAGGCAAAGTACCCAGCTGTCCTCTGGCTCTCCCTCAGCTCTGCCCCAGCACACTGTGTGTGAGTCCCACTGGAGTGGAACAGACCCTGGGACTGCTCTCTCTGAAGGGTTTAAATACATTTTCCTGCTTGTTAGACAAATGTAATGGAACTCTAACTATCCAAGCCAACTAGTGTGGTAAAAAGATGCCGTAAAACCTCAAGAATCCAGAGCAAAAGGAGGAATGCTTAAAAAGACCCTCAAAGCAGCTATCTTTAATAGAATTAGATATCTTAGCTAAATAAATAAGAAGCTATTTCTTGTAAAAAACCCCAAAACCTCAGTGATTTCCCTTGAGGTAAAATCAGTAGAGCCAAAGAAGGAAAAAAAAAACAGACTAAAAAAAATCCCTCACCATAAACCCCAAAGGGACTTGTCAGCTCTACAGCAGAAATTGGAGAGACTACTCAAGCAAGAAGAGGATTAGGCTATCTCCTATCAAAGCACCCAGGGACTGGATTTTTACAGCAACTTAAACAGAAAGTGGTGGAGTTTTGGGTTTGGATTTTTTTTATCATTTCCAGCTGTGGCAAAGTCTGGAAGAAAAAATATATACAATATTACCCCTAAGGTGATATATTTCCAACAGGACAGGTGCCTGTGTCCTCCTTCTAGGTCCATCAGCTTTAATGATTTTAAAAGTGCTCTGCTTTGCACAGTGACCAAAGGCAGTGTGAAACATTTACACCTTTGGGTAAATCACTGAGGACCCATGTCCCATGCTGTTGAGCAGGAGAGTGAGCTGGCCTGGCCATGAGAGGGACAGGAAGGGTCCCGGATGCCTCCTGCTGCAGGAGAGCTGAGGCAGCCATGAATCCTTCCTCCTAATCCTCTCTGACCTGGACTCCTGATCCCAGACACATCAGTGTTCAGCTATTTGAATCTGCTCAGGTTTCCAAAAATACCAGGCGTGGCCCGAGCAGCCCTCTCAGCAGGGCTCTGCTGGGAGAACACGGCCTGAGCTCCTCTGCTCCTGCAGGAGCCCCACACTCACCCCCGGGCACCTCCCTGCCCCACAGACAGCGTCACTGCACTCACAAGTAGCCAAAACTGGGCAAGGTATCACTGCAGGGTGAAGAAATTAGTCCTTACTAAACCTCAACACTTTTACACTAAGCCCTCAAGTCTGAGACTGTGCTCATGCATGTCCTTGAGTCTGAACGCTGAGGGGAGGGCAGTGGTTACATCGCTGCTGTGGAGCTCTGCTGTGCTCCGGCACAAGTCCCCTCCTTGCTCTGCTCCTCTCCCTCTTTACAAGGCACTTCCAGGAACCATCTCCTTCACCAGCTCCAGCCCTCTCTTCTTCATTTCTGCAGCTTCTCAGCTGATGGCACATTCCGGGGACATGGAGAAGTTGGTGCATCCCTTGTCTTTCTTGTTGTATGGCTTCTGTCATCACTTGATAGCAAACTGTGCCAGGGTTGCATAACTGAGCATCTTCACCCGCCCGCCTTCAGAGCTGTGTGTTCAGTGACTGGTCCTTCACTGTCCCTCTGTGGTTCAGTCCTGCTCCCACCATCTGCTTTGTATCTCTAACCAGTCTTCCCCCAAAGAGATAACAGACAGGGTTTTAATTTGTAGTCTACTGGGCTTTCAGCTTGCTCTTCTAAAAGTTATTAAGTCCAGGACAAACACAATTTTCTCTCTCCTTTTCAGCCTCAGATTCTGGTGCTGTTGAGGTAATGTGTCTCTGTCTGTCTAGCTTTATATAACTGTCTCCCTTTCTCTTTCTTTTTTTCCTTTTTTTTTTTAAATTTTCTTTGCCACTTTATCAACAGCTGGAGAAAAAACTGTTATCTCTTTCCTACGGGCAGGGCACAAAAGAGATAAAAAAGCAATTCCAAAGCCAAAGCTTGAAGTCTACCTGCCTAGCTTTCAGCCACCAGCCCTCCTTGGCTAAATCTCACAGAGTCCTAAGCCAGGGCCTCACCAGGTTCTCCTTGGAGATTTCCTTCAACACCCTCGAATGTTCTGCATTCAGAGACACACAGCCACCAAGTCTGAGCAGCAATCCGTGCCCCTGCTGGGGGTCACCACCAAGGTGCTCTGTGCCCAGTCTCACCTGCACAGTCCCGTGCCCGAAGGCGGTTTCGATTTAGCCTCAGGGATGAAACCTCCTGCCGGGGTGGAGTAGCTGCAACTTCAGCTGCCTGAAGGCTTCAACAGCATCATCTGCTGCTGTAGGGAGAAGAGCAATTGGGCATATCTCTAACAGTGGTTCCAGGCGTTCATAAATGTGGGAAAGCATGACCTCAACATCTGGCATCAGTGGAGTCCTCTCCATAGGGGAGCCTCACATGGAAGTGGAGTTTTTAACCCCTCTCCCTATGGCACTTTGTGAGGTCAGTTTACCTTATCTTGATGCCATTCCTTAAGGTGTTTGACTTGCAGCATTTTTCCTTTTAGCTATTGCAGCGCTCAAGTTGTGCTTATAAATCTAAGTAACTCATCCAAGTTAAAATAGGAATTTATTCTGAAGCTAACAATTCAGTTTGAATTTACATCACTTCTTTTTAACCTCAAGACTTCTAAAAGCAATTGCCTCAGTATATGAATATTATGTTATCAAATAATTTTCAAGGATGCTCTTGGTCTAGGTAGGGCTGTATCAAGGCAAACAGTATCAGAGAATTCATTGCTCATTGCTCAATATGTGATTACAATGGATTCCACATCTTTACAAGTTTACATGTTTAGCTCCAGGCATTTTATTATGACTGGCACTAATGACAGTCTTTCAAAATATTCCAATCCCTACTCCTCCTAGTTTTTCCCAGTTTAAAAATTCTTCTAACCGGGATTTTCCAGACCAGTACTGTCATCTTTGAATTATTTCAGATTAACAATTTTGATGCCAGGGAAATATTTTACTAGTAACTCCCTCACTCCCTGGAAAACCCATTAAGATTTTAAAATCTTTGAAGGAAACCAGAAACTTGCCAGTTCCCAACTGTCATTTGCTCATTATAGCCTACTTTTGGAGTGTTGCCAGAAGCTCTCATCGGTCTGCTTGTCATGTATACATGGCTCTTTCAGCATCACCTATGGCTGGGGACAAGAAATAGGCACATGGAAACGATAGCTGCTGATTTCACTACAAAAATGCTCTTTGACCTTGACCCCCACCTGGATATCACAATATTGTTAATTCAAGTCTGATGTTGTCTCTTCTATTTACTTCTAATCTGTATAGGTTTAATAACTAAATTTACAGACTTATTACTAAATTTACAGATTTTACTAATTTACAGATTTCACAAACTCGGAATAAAATCATGCTGTTAGCAGGACACCCCCAAAGTCTGTCTGCCAGGGTTCTCATGGGAGCTAGTTACTCTCTGCACGGCCTCAGAACCTTCCCACTGACCCAGCACAGGAGCAGAACTAATATTAGAAAGCTCTAGATTCACTGTTAGTGTAGAATAATTGCATTTAAAACCATTAACTTAAATCCCTATTGAATTCATTTGGCAAAACATGAGCCCTCGGAGTAGCACAGATACAATTTTTGTGTGTGTGTGTGTGTGATAGCACGGATTCTTGCTTAGGAAGATTTATCTGATATAATGACATAGCTGCATTTAGATTGTGTGAAGCAGTACGTGTCATAAACTGCTTGAACACTCGTTACACCTGATGAATGAAATAACCCTCCTGGGCTGGAGAGAGATGTTGCTGTTATAGATGATGATACATCATATATCACATCTGGTTGTTATTGTTTTACCCAGGCTATTTTATGCGTAAAAGGGGTAGCACCAGCAGGAATAAGTCCTGCTTATTTTGGAAGAAACAGATCCTCTGCCAACAGGGGACAGAGCAAAAAGCTTAGAAATTGGGAAATCTGCTGGGAATTGGAAAATCTGCTGGAAATCTCTCTGACAGTCAGAGGAAGTGCAGGAGGACTTGACTATACGGAGAAGGCCTGAAGAATATTATTATAGATCAGTTATTATATTGTGGGTTGGTTTTTTTCCTCAAGTACACCAACTTGTATTCTGACTTCAATTCCTTTGATTTTGAATGCTCATCCTCTGGAAATGTTGCCACAGGGGCTGCTTATCCCTTGCCTGGGTCTCTCAGGTTGGAGTCTCGTAGCTGATGCTACTGATATGTGTCTCATATTCTGTCCCCAGGGTGCACTAGACTGGGGCCCAGATCTGCCTTTCAGTGGCTCTCTAAACTGTCTAAATCTTGGGCAAAACTCCTAAAATTGCAGGCCAAGCAGTGTTCTCTTTGTGTAATCTGTATCAACTCATATTTTTTTTTATTAACTGGTAGCACAATTCCTGCAGTTCTCAGGTTTACACTTTTGGTTGGCCATGTATCTGTTGGCAGGCAGGGAGCAGCTTCTTTCAGCCGAGGCCAATTCCCAATGGAGTCATGGGTTCTGAGCCAGGCCAGCTGCCCTTGGCTGTGAACTGTAAAATAAATATTTCTCTTAAACACAGAGCATCTTAACTATTCCAAGAATGTCTCAAAAGCCGATCTAGGCTATGTCAGCTCTTCTTCATATGCAAAGGGGAAAAATCCCTTCAGAACTGAGGCATGGGAAGTATGTAACGCTGAGATGTGTCATTGTCTAAACTCTGGGCAGGGTGGGATGTTAGGGAAGGTTTCCAGGGAACCAGAAAAACTTTCACAAACTTACTGGCTGACATCCATGGCAAATGTCATTCCAGATATGGCAGAGAATTAAGCAGCTCTAGAGCAAAGTAAAGGCATATCCAAAAATAAAAACCCTAACACTTATATATTAATGTTAAATTCTAAAAAATCAAGTGCTATAAAAGTCAGTGAGTGCAGGGAAGAGACTTACAATCCCTGGTAGTATTTAAATGAGTAATTTTCTATGATTATGATTATAAACGAGTTAAGTCTTTAGATGTATTCAAATGTGTGAATTGTTTCCTGGTTTTCAGAGGGATCAGTCTTTAAGTTGCATGCAGTGGCCTTAGCTAAACTGTGGTCAAAATTTCTCTCATTTGGCCAGTAATGGGTCATGCTCTGATGTGAAAACAGTGTCTGTAGCTTAAAGTGTCTGTTTTAAATCTAATAAATAGATAAACAAAGCAAGCAAGCAAACAAAAGCTGCCTTTCAAAGAAGTCCACCTGGACTCAAAACATTCTCATTCAGGCTACTTAAAATTTTATAACTAAACATTGTCCCCTACTGATTCTCCTGTTTTATGTCCATTTGTTCCTTAATCATCTTTCTTTCCAGTCCTCTCTGGTGCATCACTGGTTTTGATCCCAATATCCTCTCAATGCTGACAACATCTGGATTACTGGGTTCCTTGGGAGGAAAGCACCCTAGGTAGCTGTGTCCTAGGAGCTACTGCCTAAGCATGTACAGCAGACACTGGAGCTCTGGTCAGGGCAGTGCACTGACCCACAGGAATATTTGAGATCATTCTGAAGTTCTGACCTGCCTTTGGCCACATGATTGCCCCTCTGGGCTCTAGAGCTCACACTGACAGCGACTGTAACAGGGCCCTACACACAGCCACCCCGGCAGATCCCTCTGATTCTGTGTCCTAGCAGGATCTGGATCTACCTTTGCTGTCCAGATTAAATCCCTGGCACATCTTTGTGATTGGTCAGTTGCTTTTTGTTCAGTTTTTAATCTTTCCTCACAATGTTTCCTCCTTTCCACATCCTCCTAATCATGGCAGGTGATAAGGCTGTTCTGCCGGTCACTCAGGCTCCCAGCCCAGCCATCATATGAGCAGGGATTTGGCTGAGCTCTGATTACTGAAATCTCAATGCTTCTTCATTCCTGACTTCTCCAGCAGCCAACCCTTCCAAGCGATGCCCACAGCTAAACCTCTCCTCCAGGCACCCCATTTTCACACTTGGATCTTTGCAGGTTTCTCTCTGTTACCCTTGAGAAATTCAGTCCTACCCTGCTCCTACCCACAGGCTACAAAAGGTCATTCTCCAGCCTGGATTGCCTCTCCTCTTCTTCCACACTGGCACCTTTTTCTTAGATACTGAACATCAGCCTCTTGCCTTGGCTCTCTGGACACAGCCTGGCCAGCTCCCAACCTTCTGCCTCAGCTTCTGCTGCCTGTCAAAGCCCTTCTCCCTGCCAAGCTGCCATCATTCCGGGCTCACTTTTCCAACCAGAACCTGTATACTTTCTTCCATAGGCCCTAGGGCTTGGGAGAGACACCTTGCAAACAGCCACAATATGACATCATTACCTGCCTTCAGAGCTCTTATTTTAATTATACTTTCCCATAAGAAAAAACCCACCATCTTTGACAGAGTACATTATACAAATATTTTATTATGCAGAATAAATGCAGTTGTTCATGGTTTCTTTTATTTCCTGTATATTTTTTATTTTTGATTATAAGCTCCTTGGGGTATGAACTGCATTCAGGAGTTTGCTATTAGAGGAAATTAAAGTACATCATTGGGATAAATTAGGGAAGGTAATAATTTCTTTCATTTAACAGGAGGACGGGCCTAAATTTCCTGTTAGTTGGATATTGTAAACTCCCTTAAAACCCATGAATGTAAACATCAGTTTGCCTCGTTCACTGGCTTTTTTCCTAGGGTAACAGAGCATGGGGTTAGCTTTGGGAGACGTGAGAGCACCTTATTTCAGGCAGCCTTGTTTCAGCATAAAACCCCAGCTGCTTCTTCAGCGCTGCACTTTTTGGAGAAGCCACTGGAGGGAAACCTCCGCTACAAAACCAAACCCAGCTGCAACCTGCTCCAGCAATTCCAGCCTCGTTCCCTCTCAGATGGAAGACTCCAAACACGGTTGTTATTTTTCCGGTTGCAGATTACTTCTGGTTCAAAACCAAGGAACTAGCATGACATAAAGTTATTAAGAAAAGAAAGAAAGGAAAAATGTTCGTGTCACTTTGGACCAGTGACACAGCTCACAGCTTTAACGATGGGGAAACAATTTTGGAATTCCTGCTCTGGCAAAGCCTTGCTTGCAGGGCACCTTTGCCGACACAAGAAAAGAACCCAAGACTGAGTGGGGAACAGCCATAGCTCGAGTCTGCAGCCACCAGACACATTTAGGCAACCAAATAATCTCTGATGGCCAGGCTGCTCCTCCTGCTGCTGCCTCTTTTGTGAGTGACAGCCACAGCAAAGTGAAATTATCTCATTCTGGGTCCCTGGAAGCTTGCAGAATTTTCCTTTTCCACACCAGGTCTACTCCTGCTATTGAAATCACAGTTTCTCTAATCTAAATGAAGTAGTATTTATGTCTATCTGCTACTTTTCCAGGAAAAAAAAATTAATAGTTACCAAGAAAGTGGTAATCTGGGGAAAATATGCCGAATGTGTCTAAAACATATCTCTGTGCAAACATGATTCTATTTTTGTCTGAAACAGAAGGCAGGAAGCATTTATGTTCCTGAATACCTAAATTTATCTTGAAAAGAATATTTATTAAAGTCACCATAGAAACAGAAATTTGGAAGTATAAGACTTGTTCCAGTTGTTCCAATTACTATTTCCTCCACAGCAGGATGTGTTATATTACAAATAATGAACAGTTCAAGATCTGTTATAATCTTATTCTAGACATTTTTGCTCTTTAATGGAAAAACCCCAACTTTTGTGGCATGAAAAACTTCCCTTTCACATCCCTGCTTTAATTCACTGATCAAAAAGAGAAAAAACCCTTGAAATGTTTACTTGGAAGTCAAGATATAAGGAAGAAGTTTGAACACAGTGCACAATATTTGAGCAGCGGCCAGGACTGTCAGATTTAAAAATACTGTTTTATTTTCTGATTGATAACCAAGGTTCATGACTGGCTGTACACAGAACAAAGAATCTGCTCAGCCTGGTGGCCCAGTGGTCACTCCAAATTGTGTCACCAGTTGTCACAGCTGCTGCTTACAAAGCCATTTTAAAAATGACCCCATCGCTGGCTTGCGAAGACCATTTTTGTAGCCTGACTTCTTTAACCACAGCATCCCCAGCTGACCCAGCCATGAGCTGCAGCCCACGCTCTGGCCATGCTTGGGACATTCCCTCTGGTTTCCCAAGGGCATTACACACCCCACGTTCCTGCGGGGTTGCCTCACGCTGATCACAGCCGAGACAACGAGCTCCATTCCGGAACTACTGATAAAGAAGCATCCTACAACTGCCAAACTCTGAAACAGCTGGTTCTGCGAGCTAAAAACCAACTAAAACCATGAAAAATGTTAAGAACAAAGCAGTCTCTGCTCTCATCCTTACTCTGTGCAGCCTTTCACACCAGCTCCTCAGTGCAGTGGCTGCTCCAGAGTTCCATTGGTTCCAGTATGGATGACAGAAATGTCCTCTCATGGAAGCTTCACCTTTTCTCACTGGCTGTATTTTCTAGAAGCGACAATGTAATCCTGCATGCACAGGTTATATTTATCACAGCTGGCTTAGGCAGCGACAGAATTAATTAGGAAGTGTCTCAAATGTCAGATCATTAAATGAAATTGTAAAAAGGTAAATTGTAGTCTTCAGCAAGCAGAGATCTCAGAAAATGATCCTTGAAACAAATTGCAATTGCTGTAAAATATTCATTTGTTCTTTACAATAGGGACAGTGTATATGGTTCCACATAAACACCACAACTTTCTAATTTGATATGAAGGTCAGTATAGAGGTCGTGATGAAGAATTTCTTTTAGCCTCTGAGGAATGACTAAACACCGAACAAATATTTAATTTGCATTTTACATTACTATTGAATAGACTTTGCTTCTTCAAAAAATCCCTGTAGAGCTTATTTCAGTCCTTGTCAAAAATTTACAGGATTAAAATGGAAAAAAACAAGATATACAACAGCTAACAGTTGACAAATTCTTCCTTTTTTACTATTTTAATGATCAAAAAGGTAATGTAATAGTCAAAAATTGGAAAGTGCAGCATATTTCTCTTTCTGCCCTAACATGCAAACATTTTTAGCCTGAAATCAATATTTAGACTCGGTAGTAGAAATACATTTTAAACAGAGAAGCTCTTGTAATATAGTTTTAAAATCATGGATGTGAGGTCTGTTATTTAATGCACTCTTTGATTCCGGGGACTAACAGGAGATTTCTGTATCAGGATGCCAATTCTCACCCACATTGCAAGAGGCAGCAAATTAAGACAGAAAACAGCATGTGGGGGACAACACATTATTTTCCTGCCTTCTCCCTCTTCCCTCCCCAAGTCCATCTGTTTGGACTGTGTCAGCTGTGGTGTCAGAGCAGCATGTTATGAAAAGGGATGCTTTAAGGGGCAGCTTGTATTATATTAAATTTAAACATAGCTCCTGTAAAGCAGGGGTCTGAAATACAGCAGGATTTATTAAAGAGTCTTGTTCCTTCCTAAGATTACCCCCATATCCACAGCTTCTGTGTGGGCACCAGTCTGCCTGGCCTCACCGTGTTAAAATCTGTGGCTCGTACACCTCCCACACCCATAACTGGTAAGAGGGTCTTGAGATTGGCTGCCCTCACGGGAACCCTTCCCTCGAATTTCAACTCAGTTGTATGGTTGCAGAGATGGTGTCTACCCCCTTTCCTCTGCAGAAAAGTTTAGACAACGTGTTCCTGAACTTAGTGAGTGCTTGGAAAGTGAAGCCACTTAAGTGGAAGGCCTCCAATAGTTTTTCTCTATAAAACATATTTGACAGCAATGTTGCTGGTCCCTCCTACAGTCCCAGAAGACTTTGGAAGAAGGGAGCTCTCGGCAGAAAAGTGAACATAGATACCTGTGTTGCTGTCCCTGTCTCCTCTGCACAGCGCTGGAGAGGGGAGCTCTTTCCCATCTGTTTTCCCAGCCCTAAATTCAGTAAGCGAGAGGTGAGCATAGCCTGGAGCACAGATGTGCCTCTGCACATCACTCCCTGGGACTGTGCTGGAGATGGCAAGGCACAAAAGCAGCCACTGGTGACACTTGCAGATATGAAGCTGGATAACTTTGAAATTCAGGTTTCGGTGCTGTCCTTGTGACTCATCTTTGTTAAACTGTGTCAGTATATGGACCTGCTGGAGCCAGTCCAGAGGAGGGTGATGAAGATGATTAGAGAGCTGGAGCGCCTCTCCCATGGAGACAGGCTGAAATAGCAGGGGTTGTTCAGCCAGGAGAAAAGAAGGCTCCAGGGAGTCCTCAGAGCATCTTCCAGTTCCTAAAGGGGCCACAAGAGAGCTGGAGAGGGACTTTTGACAAGGACATGAAGTGACAGAGCAAGATGTAACAGCTTCAAACTAAGAGAGTAGGTTAAAAAGAGGTATTAGAAGAAATTCTGTACTGTGCTGGTGGTGAGGCACTGGCACAGGCTGCCCAGGAAAGCTGTGGATTCCCCACCTCCACGTATTGAGGCTGGGTTGTATAGGCCTCTGAACACTCTGGACTGACTGAAA